>JAVFBZ010137185.1:0-22401 GCA_032466195.1 Katharina tunicata
GCACACAGCACAAAATGTCAAGGCTTTGAGGCATATTCTATTAATACATGCTTCAAAGCCTGCAACCACATGATTCGTATTTGCTGCAGGCCACGGGGTATGTATTGCAGTGCGCACTTGTTATTAAAGTAAATGCTGCGAATCTTTATCAAAGGTTAAGTATTGGCACAGGAATGCTGAAACGGCGTATTTTTATCTAGAAAATTTCCCACAAATGTTTTTTTTTTTATTGGGCTGCTATTTGGACAGAAATCATACGTCTGCCTGTATAGTATTAATGTTTTTCTAGTTGTTACAATACCACAAATTATAACTTAAATGATGAATGTAACTAATTCTCATCATTCCGTTGGAATTCGTGCTTTTATTCCTTCATCAGTTGGTAAAATACCTCCAGACTAAGCTCCTTTTAATGTTCCCATCTTGACAAAGGAAAAGGAGCCCCGACCTTTGACAGGCCAAAAGTAAACATTAGCAGATGGGGACCTTTATAAGCTATAAGTTGTATAGTCTTCTCTAGGTAAGGAGACTAGGAAAACTAACTCATATCAAAGGGAACTGTCCAAATAAAAGGGGTCGGGGTATCAACAGGGGCTACAATGAGGCAGTCTTCCTTTATTTGAAAAGAAAGATTATCAATCGAAATTCTCTTCAATCGGTATCATTAATATCATTCAGAAAAAGGGGCAATATAATGCAACTGTTCCTTAAGATTCCATGTCAGCTGAATTGAATGTCACGAAAAGGGAAGTATTGTCACTATATAAGAGAGGCTATCAAATGAATCGAGGGATAACACTTGGCATTTGATAGGACAAAGTCCGATTAATGTCCGCTAAGCTGAATTATCCCGCCCTTCAATTTCCACTACATTCTTCCAGAAAATTGCATTCCGAGACGGTTGGGTGAGACAAGCAGAGGCTCTCTATTTCATATATGTCATGGCGCGTCAATATTTAATCAGTGCAAGACGCCAACAATTGTATTCTAAGCTCTAATCTCATTCTGTCCGTAGAGAACCAGTTCCTTGAACTATCCACGATCTATAATAAAGTGTTCAGACATAAAACAACGACCTGTTTAGTAATTCGGTAATATACATACATATTTGGCTACACCTTTGACACTTGCATCAACACGTTTAGATAAATCTGTCAGCTCAGTTGACTCGTTCTTAACAATAATACAGAAATATGAGCAGCATATAGCATTAGGGAAAATTACATCAGTTACATAAATGTGACCAATACGTGTCTTAACTTTATGTAAAAGCGGAAGACGGATACAAGCCAGCTCCTAAGCATTACTGTCATAGTTTTGTCTGGTCGTTAATACCTGCATCACTAACGATATCGGAACTTGATCAGTGTCATTCAATGCACACTTTAAAGACTAAGGAGTATTGCTATCGTCGTCGTTTGTGACGAGGCTGGGTGTCTGTCTGTGTCGTTTCGTTTCCAAGCCATATCTCTGTAACTAACGAAGGACATTTGATGAAACTTGCATGCTGTAAACCCTGTATACTGAAGTTGTGCCCCTGTAAGTTTCATGTTTGGGGAAAATTTAGTTTTATTTAAAAATAATAAAGTTGTCTCTAAATACCATATATGGCTACTGTATTCCAAAGACTTTCTGAAACTTCAGCAGCAGAACTGTTTTCTCGCTCTCAATGTTGTTTTAACCCAGAATTATCGATGGTTACTAAATATTTTTTTATGATTAAGAAGAACAATAATGGCAGTTTATTCCCTTGTGAGAAAGATCTGAAATAGGAAGCTTTTACAAACCAATAAGCCATCTTTTATCAATCGCCTTGAAGGAGTTTATGCAACAGCTGGTTCGTGGAGCTCCCTTTAATCTGCATCGGAATTTCAAAGCTGTATCGATCAGAAAATACATTCGTTAAGCAGGTGTGCTGGTGGCAGTAAATGTCCTGTTCTTATGCCAACTGACTATATCATACCCTGGTCAAATTACGTAGTTGATTTTCCTCTAAATATTTTTACTAAAAATTGTGTGAAAACACTTCAGTGGGAACTCATACACTTTAAAAAACGCAACAGTCTCATGTTTTTCTTCTGTTAAAGCAATGTCTGTATTCAGCCTAAACTTACAACGAACTATCCATCAAGGTATGTTGTAATCGTTTAAACATCCACCTCCAGGAAATACATCTAATAGTTGAGCTTTTTCACAGAGTGCAACATATGTTGAACTTTCATAGATGCCACCATACTTTGCAGTCGTGGAACCCTACCTTTCCAACTTGGATGCTTGGCAATTGAAGGTTGTGTAAATGTTGCTCTTTTTATTGGAATACCCTGCCGTTCTCGAAACCCATCGTGTCTCGCGTACTGATATCGGTTAAGATGACAACTTGTGTTAATCGTTGGTTGAAGAAGTATAATAGATATGTGACACCACAGAGAACAATTCAGTATTGCATGACGTGAGCTGAATTGACTGCTTATGACAGAAAAGGCGTGTGCTGCATATGACAGAACAGCCACCGTAATCCATATCCATATCTGAGTTACCCTTTGTTGTTTCATATATCATTGTCGTGACAGATTAACCATCTCGAATCAAAAGTACAAAAACAAAAATAACATAGTCAATCAAAGCATATATGGAAATCGGGAACAAGATGATGTATCGTATTTGTAATTTGCTGAAATATGTTCCGAGATAGACATACCCTCAGGAACGGTCAGTCTTTACGATCCGGCAGAATTACTGCAAGTGTTATAGACTTTCGGAGGTCTATTTGTAATGATTACAATTCCCACCAGGCGAGCGTTAATACTGATCCCGGTGAGCAAATTTTTAGATGCGAATTAACAGAATAAGGACGTTGTGAATAAAATTCTACGAAATGGCAATGACCAACAAAGTATCGTGTGATGAACCATCATGGTCCCAAATGGACTACAAACTCCACAAACATTATAAGAAGATTAATGTGTAAGAATTCCCTGCATACCGTGAATAGCATTTTGTCTGCTACTGAAACGTAAGTCTTTTGTCCACTTTTATTCAAGATCCAACAGGCCATTTTACAGGTCTGATAACTTATATGTACCTGTGACACATATAGGCCAATGAGATTCAGTATGTCTTAAGACTTACAACGATGAAATTCTGGTAAACAGATAAAAGCAACAAGGCGTTGGTAACCAAAATACATATCATCGATACATGTAGGTCTCATTAATTCAACACAGTCTGTAGCAATTCAGTAAACTTCTCTATTAATTCTCAAAAGAAACGTCCGTAAACAAAAACCCACCAGTCAGCATCCTAAAGCTAAACAAACTGTACCAAGAGGCGGCCCAATTGTAAGTGGGTGCATTATTTTATTATTATCTTTTTGTAACCAAACCACGTAAATATTTTGTCCTAAAGGCTTGCTGTATGTATTTGTCAATCAATTTATTAGCGATAAATAAATAAACTGAATCTGTTAAGATAAGATACTCATAAAATGGTACCAGTATGGAAACAACGATGCCACATTCTTGCTATTCTTTCATTCCTCGTAGTATTAGTCTATATGTTTTGCTACAAACTTCCACCGAAAAGCGGTTGTAAAAATGAAAACTCAAGTTGCAGGCAACAAGGGACAACACCTTAAGGAATTATTGAATACCACGGCAGAGCCAAACTTCGAAAGACTTCTTTCTGTAAGGTGTATATTTGGCAGTTTGTATGGGCTCAAGGTTTACGGTTGAGGCCTTTTACATGCGGGCTTTTAACAAGAAGTTACAAGCAAACAAAGGAGCTATTCATGGCTATTTATTTGATTACAAATGTGCAATGTTTCCTTTTTCACGATCAAGTGTTATTTATATGGGTAATTACGACAACCAAGATTCCATGGATAGACGAAAAGTCATAACATCATAAGACCCGTCATACCATAAAGCCTAACAATAAGATTAATACACAGATAGTTATCTAAATTGGTCAGTCTAGCCTTTCCTCTATCGGTAGATATGCCTATTAGTTTTATACACCAGCCCCCGGACGCGGTGGTCTGTTACTTTGTATACGAGTTCTACCTTCATAAGGCAATGATGGTTTGCTTTGACTACCACGGTTCACACAATTTACTTGTTTTCGTATTTAATTAACAAATGATATTTTTTTCTCAACGGGTTTTTCAAAAAAATAATAAAATATGTTTATTTGTAATTGTATGCCTTTCCAAGATCCATTGCTTTGCATGGAATTGTGTGTGTTCACGCCAGCTTCATTTAACTAATTCGTTCAGCTTAATTCATTTGATGGTTCTTAAAGTATAAAGAGACAAAACATTGGAATAAGAAACAGGACTGAGTATAGCGTGAAGCCAAAAGACGCTGTACGCCTATATTTCCAACTTAGTTATTGCACCAGTTCGTAGAAATAGCGGATTGCGATTAACACTGCAGCGACAATTGATGTACCAAGAGATAGCTTAACAGGTGTATAAAGAAACATTTCTGTACTTTTCATGAGATATTGGCAAACACTACAAATCTCCAGTCAACAAATACATACTAAATTGCTTAATAATTTTCATTTTGGCGCAAGGTGTGATTGGACAGTTCGCTAGTCCACACGTCTGCATATTTGAGTACGGTTATAACATTTGGATGTAGAAAGTATCGGAATTTGGAAATGAATTATTGCAATTATTGACCACTACTGTAAAAATAAACATGAGTGCACTTTATAATAGAATATGCAGTTTATTATTACGCTAACCGCCATCCGTCTATAATATTGGAAATTTATGTAAACAGCTCTCTACTTTGAAGCATTTGGACCATTACCAAATTAATTTCTCTGTGTTTTCTTTTTTTTTACAACTGATACATTTGAATAGCTCGCCACTCAATTTATCAGTCTAAGTCACTAGTTTTTTCTTCTTCTGATAAAGTGAACACATCTGTATTTCTCCGTTAGCTAATGGACTGCTGTCAATAACGTCTGGGTCGTGTGAATGAAACTCATGGACAAACAATACAGAGAAGTGGAAAAGCTTTTTTTCAAAAGTTATCCGGTTAACTAGATGAGCCATTTAAATCCAAACCATTTACAATATATCTGTCTCTGTAATGAAAACTGTCATAAAAAGACATTTGCAGATTTATTTGGTAAAGCTGACCAGCCACAGACACCACCTATGGTGCTGTGTAGGAATGTGTCTGTTTGTCCAAATAAAGTTTCCAAATAGAATATAAATAGCATCCGGAACCATTTCCATATGAATATTAAGCACCGAGTGATTTTGGTCTATATAACTGTAATGACATTAAACAACCTTTACGAGTGAGTTTTTGCGACACGTCTCACTGTAGTAGTTTAATTTAGTATCATATTGCTGTATTTGTGGCCGACTGGCTGTCAATTTCCTTATCTTTCTCTTCCTCTTGAGATTTAACAGAGATTGGGCCCATCTAAAACAGAGAGCTTTTCTCATATCTCATATCTATTTTTACGCCTGGGGTGGGGTACATGGTTGGTTGATGTCTTTGGTAAGCAAACTATATCTAACATGTTTCATGTGTTTGTCTTATCATTTACAAAGACTGTGTTTGCTGGTGTTCAAAGATTCTACAGATGAGAGAAGCAGCCCGTTTTAGATCTAAACAACAATTCGCTACACAAACAAACGCGTAAAAGGTGCGAAAATAAGTTTGCTTTTCATGCAATCATTTGACAGCAATACCATCATATCTGACACAAGCAGATGATACACATATTAGCTTATGTTAGTATCAGAAGCATTAGAGACGACATAACGTGTAGGCCATTCCGTATAGCACATGTTGACATATCTACAACTTGTTCCGAAATAGTTTCAGCTAGTAACACATATTGGCCCTGTCTGACCTCCGCCTTGATAGAGTATGTCAATTTTGGTTACATTGATAAGCGTATAGAGGATGGATGAAGTTCATCCCTCTTCTGGTCAGAAAACATCATTCTGAGCGCAGATTCTTCATTTGTTATCTCACATAAACCGATCATCTGCTAATTTGGGCTGGATTTCTCGAGGGCAATCTGGGAACGCGTCTTGGATAAGTTGTTTGAGAGTTTGACTGCGGAATCCTATTCACTATACCCAGAATAGGTTCGAATCGCCCTGTCAACCGCATATGTATAAGGAAAGTTGTCGCTGGATGCGGAGATCGCAAGCAAAGTTGGTAGCATTTTCCCAGACCTTAACTCGAACTGTCTTCATTACAGTTTGCAAATAATTCAACAAACCTCTAACTTTTTTCGTATATAACCAATAGTCAATTAGAGCACATATGGAAATAGGGAACAAGATGATGTTTCGCATTTGTCATTTGCTAACACATTTTTTAAGGCAGACAGACTCGGGAACAGTCATTATTTAAGATCCTGTAGGATTACTGCAAGTCCTGTAGACTTTTTGAAGTCTATTTGTAATGATTACAAATCCTAATTCTCGTCTAGACGCATGTTTTATCCAGTTAGAGTTAGTAACCCATCATACGAGAGTTAATACTGATCCAGGTGAGCAAATTCTAGATACGATTTAACAGAATACGGAAGTTGTGAATGGAATTCTACGAAATGGCCATGATCAACACTATATTGTGTGAAGAACCAGCATTGTTCCAAATGAATTACTGACTCCACATACATCCAAAGAAGATTACTGTGTACGAATTCCCTGCATACCGTGAATAGTATTTTGTCTGCTACTGAAACGTAAGGTTTTTGGCCGAAATGTATACCGAATGCCAGACTGGCTGTCTTGATTAACATGCATGTATTAAGTAAATATTTAGTATTGAGTATTAAGTCGGGGTATATACACGCAGGCAGAAGTAATTCACCAGATATTGCAGTGGTAACATACCGCTAAGGCCATTCTTGGTACATTTCTTGCGGGTGAATAGCAATTGCGATGCTGTTTTGTCAAGTTATGATAATTACATAGTAATCGCATGTGGGGATTTTTCTCTCTCAATAACATGCTTATTGGTTTCTGGTCCCTTAAATTTCTCTCTGACGTAAGTTTCATCGTGTCAATTTGTTGCGTTGTATTGTTTTTCGTCCTGTTAATGGTTGTTTCCCTCATATATTGGGCTGGCACGCCGAAGACCCCAATCAAACAAAATATGGGCCCTTTAATTAATTTTCCTCGATTCAGCTGGCATTTGTTGTATACAATAATTAACCGTACGCCACATAACTACATTGGGCTGATTTAATAAGTGTTATCCACATTTAATATATAGCAGTCGCATGTAATTCCCGGCAGACAAATCAAATAAACAGTCAAACAGCCAAACCGGAAAGCCGTTGTTAATGTTATAGGACGAATTTCTGGTGAGTGGTGGAAAACGCGCAAAAATACCCCCGAAAACTCTTCAGCCAACTGGAACGTTTCCTGATATACATCTACCTAGGGTCGATTTGAACCTAAACACAGTGGAGATGACCCTGTAGCCGAAAGCTCAACCAACGATGGGACCACATCTTTAGCGTGGAGATTTATATTGTGAGTTTAACACGTGAAGTGCATAGCTAGTCGACTAAATTGCTTCAATCCAACGAAATTATTGTTCAGACTGGTGACAGCGATAATTGACCGCATGTATTTCACGATGCTATTGTTCGTTACGACAAAATACCATACATTCATGTAGGAACTCCTAAAATCCTATTGAGTTTTCAAAATTTGCATTCATCTTAACTTGATACTAGTTGATGAAGTTGATGAAATTTGTTCATGTGCACGATTATCTCGTTTTAGATTGTGGCATAGATTACAAACAGACACAAAAAATCAGTTTACAAAAAGGATTCAAAGTTGGTGCAAATTACCTGTAGGCCCTAGTATGCTGCAGAAGAGTGTCATAACTTTGCATTATATGCACGCTTTGTACACATGCACAATTATTAAACATGTTCAAACCCTGGCTGTATTCAATAATTGGGGATAACTTTCTTGATAACATATACTTATTGCAAATTTAACAATGAAATTTGCTGATCGATTATAATGTTGACCTGCATGACTATAGCATGATTAACAACAACCCAACCATGAGAATGACAGATGATTATCTTTCTCCAATTATAAACTACTTTGTTACACAATATATAGACGCGAAGTGATAAATCACGTTTGGGGAACGACGCTCAGTCTTATGTGGAATTCAGTGTGGTAGGGGCTCGGTAGCCTCGGAAATGACAGACCTGATCTTGTATAGCCCTTCTCAAATAAATGTACATTGATCACACATTATTACATTACGGGATGGTATTACGTTACGGGCGTCACGTTACGGGCGTCTACAGTGGCTCTGTGATATGGAAGCCGGCAGACCTGATCTTGTATAGCCTTTGTCAAAAAAATGTACATTGATCACACATGCTGGCTGATTGTGACTTTACGGGTGACACTTGCTACCAGCAATGTAACAAGAAGTACATTACGGGATGGTATTACGTTACAAGCGTATACAATGGGTCTTTGACCTGGAACCCGGCAGACCAGATTTTGTATAACCCTTGTCAAATGCAATTTGATCACCTGCTGGCTGTCCAGGAAATCACTTGTCAATTAGTCTTTGAACCTGAAATCTCTGTGAAAATTCTTTAAGACGAATGACATCAACTTAATGCCACGAATACTGAAAGAATGTGCCGTGAAATGGTAACGATTTATCGATCATGTTACCAGAAGAGGCCTGTAGCTGATTTGGCACTGGGACATATTTTTATGTAACAGGTTTGATTTTCTTTGCAAGGCCAAATTCTGCAACCTGCAACGATTACCTGCAACTCCCATCCCTACTTTCAAGTGCAACATACCTTCTCGCGGGACTTGAATCTTATTGTGACACAAAAAACGTTAAAACAGGTTAACATAATATTACCCATGCATTCTTTCTTATGTATAAAACGAAAGAACTGCTGAGGAGAAATTCAAAAAATATCTCGGTCATTTCACATATAAAACTGCACTGTTTTGTATTATTATATCAGCAAATCGACAATAAAGTAAGGACGAAAATCGAAACAGATTAAAAAAACGAACCTACCCAATATAAAAGCAATGTATCTTGAGTCGATTAGTTTCAATCATGGAGCCCTTCAAGATAATGATTGCCAACGCTTGGTTTGACGATCGTTTTATTGCTTGTCAGTTCGTACAGACTAGAAACACATCCATCAACCATCGGTACCAATCTTATGCACACGCCCACCCCATGTGCTGTCACTAAAATTACCATTTACTCGAAAATTCAAATCCCACAAGATTTGTGGATGGACTGGCTGGCGGCGTCTGACATCTTTTCTGATCATGCCAAAATCCCAGTGACCAAGTGTTCGCCATGTAGGTCACCTATCGAAGCCTACTGGCACTGCTTAACCACAAATGTTACTAGATTTTACTTTCACATTTTGACTCTTACCCAGTAAATCTACTACAGTGTGTGGCACAAATTATCATCTTTGATGTAGAAGTAAACTACAATAGAAGGGCAACGGGGATGCAATGTGTAGAGAATATTATATCTGTTTTGTTGCATAATACAGATCAAAAGATAATGAAGTAATTCTGGTAGACGGCTTAACGCAACAAGGCGGCGATAACCAAAAAACATATCATCGATACATGTAGGACTCAACACAGTTTGCAGTAATTCAGTAAACATCTCTATCAGTTCCCGAAAGTAACATCGACATACAAAACTCACCAGTCAGCATCCCAAAGCTAAACAAACTGTACCTAGAGTCAGCCTAATTCTAAGTGGGTATTTTGTCCTAAAAAGCATGCTGTATGTATTTGTCAATCAAATTATTCGCGATAAATAAATAAACTGAATCTTTTAGGATAATATACACAGGCTGTATAAAAAGGTACCAGTATGGAAACAACAGCACCACATTCATCCACTGCTGGCTTTTGTATATTAACAAGTGTAAGTATAAGTTAACGCAAATAAAGGATCACAAGTCAAAGGTTATGTGATTGCAAATGTGCAATGTTTCCTTTTTACGATCAGGTTTTTATAGGTTATTATTATAACCAAGATTCCATGGATAAACGAAAAGTCATAACATCATAAGACCCGTCATACCATATAGCCTGGAATAAGATGAATACACAGGTAGTCATCTATATTAGTCTCTCCAGTCTTTCTGCTCTCGATATATATGCCTATTACATCAACAACCCCCGGACGCGGTGGTCTGTTAATTTGAATACAATTTCTTCCTTCATAAAGCAATGATGGTTTGCTTTGACTAACACGGTTCACACAATTTACTTGGTTTAATAATAAACGAATAAGTGATATTGTTTTCAACGGAATTTTTAAAACATAATAGGTCTTGTTTATTTTTAATTTTGAGCCTTTCCAAAGTTCATTGCTTTGCATGGAAGTATGTGTGTTCACGCCAGCTTCAATAACTTAATGCATTAATGATGACCCTTAGTTAGGAGACCAATAACCTTGAATATGAAACTGGACTGAGCTATGCGCGAAGTCAAAATATGCTGATTATCCGTTAGCTTTTTCATTTTTTCCTTTGAAATAAGCTGTGAAAAATAGTATGTTTGTTTCGATCTCAGGTGTACAAAGCAGTTAGTTATATGTTACTGGGATATAAGCTGATGATTTATGCTAATTTAATCATCGTCATCTAATAAAACTGTTACGGCATTTTAATTGGCTGTATACATAGTTATACAGACCCAGAGTAGTCATAAAAGCCGCGGTCCTCGGTCTGTATTAAGTTCTGTGGATCTGTCTATGTGTATATACCTCACCACATGTCCATAACTGTATAATATCTGTACTTGTTATGGAGAAGGTTCCTCACACTAAAAATCGCCAAACTACAAGAACATATGTATAGAAATACTCAAATACTTAATAACTTTTATTTTGACACAGTGTGTGATTTGACAGTCTGCTAGTCCATAAGTCTGAATGTTTTATTATGGTAATACAATTTGGGTGTATAAAGTGTCCGAATTTGTCAATGAATTATTGCAATTACTGACCACTAATCCAAAAAATTAACATGAGAGCATTATATGATAGAGAATGTTGTTTATTAGTACTCAAATATCTGTTTTGAAACATTTGGACCATTAACAAATTAATTTCTCTGTGTTGTGTTTTTTTACATCTGATACATTTGAATAGCTCGCCTCTCAATTTATCAGTCCAAATCACTAGATTGTGTTTTTTCTTCTTCCAATAAAGTGAAGCATCTGAATTTCACAGTTAGATAATGGACTGCTGTCAATAACGTCTCGGTCGCGTGGATGAAATACATGGACCAACAATACAGAGAAGCGGATCGGATTCTTTTCAAAAATTATCCATTTATCCAAATACATGAGCTATTTAAAATCCAACTCGTTTACAAAAAAAATATATTGGCAGATTTATACGGTAAAGCTGACCAGCCACTGGCATCATGTGGGATGCTGTGTATGAATGTGTCTGTTTGCCCAAAAAGAGTTTTCAAATACAGAATAGATGTCACCCGGAACTATTTCCATGTGAATATAAAGTGCCCAAATTGTTAGTCTATATAACTTTTATGAATTTAAAAACCTTTACGAATGAGTTTTTGCGACATGGCTCACTGTCGTTGTTCAATTTAGCATCATACTGCTGTATTTGTGGCTGACAGACTATTAATGTCCTTATCTTTTTCTTTCACTTGAGATTTGAAAGAGATTGGCACCATCTGAAATTGAGAGCTTTTCTGAGTCACATGTGCCTATTTTTTCGCCTGGGTTGGAGTACATGGGTTGCTGGTGTCATTGGTAGTCAAAATGTATCTAACATGTTTCGTTCGTTTGTTTACTAATTTACAAAGCCTATGTTTGTTTGTGTTAACATATTTTACAGATGAGAGAAGCAGTCAGTTGTAGCTCTAAGCAATAATTCGCTGCACAGCTAAACGCGTAAAATGTGCTAACACAAGTTGCTTCTTATGAAAACATTTGACAGCAATACCATATCCAAGCAGATGATTCACATAGTAGCATATGTTAGTATAAGAAGCATTAGAAATGACATTACGTGTTGGCCATTCCAAATAGCAAATGTTGACATATCAAGAAAAGGTAGAAATGAACTTGGGAACAGTCAGTATTCAAGATGCTTTAGGATTACTACAAGTGTTGTTGATTTTCAGAACTCTATTTGTAATGATTACAAATTCTAATTCTCGTCTAGACGCATGTTTTATCTAGTTAGAGCTGGCTGAAGTATTCACCAAGACGGGCGTTAATACTGATCCTGCTGAGTAAATTCTAGATGCGAATTAATAGAATACGGAAGTTGTGGAGGGAATTGTACGAAATGGCAATGACCAGCAATGTATTGTGTGATGAACCATCATGGTCTCAATGAATTACAGACTCCACAAACATCCAACAAAGATTACTGTGCACGAATTCCCAGTATACCGCGACTAACATTTTGTCTGCTATTGAAACAGTTTCTTTGAATTTGAGAGACTGTTGCCCGATAAGAGTCGTGCTGAATGAGACCAATCAGCTGTGTACGTCTTCTTTAAACGTATATTACATTGCAAATCATAATCCTATGTTTTCAAAATTCGATTTTAAAGCGCGCTTAAAAGTGGTCAGAGTTTTTAGAAAAGACGTGGTTCGTATGAATTATTGTCGGTTGGAAATATCAATCAACCGAAATGTATACCGAATTTTCAGGCTGTCTGTCTTGGTTAACATGCATTGTGTAAATCTGGATGTATACACGTACACAGAGGTAATCTACCTGATAACCGCATGAGTTCTGACGCTGGTGCCGCGAAAGACATCATTCGCTTGTAACATACCGTTACGGCTATTCCTGTTACATTTCTTGCGGGTAAATAGCAACTGTTATGTTGTTTTGTCTGGTTATGATAATTACATTGTGATGTTGCATGTATGGATTTTTCTTTAACCTGCTTTTTCAGACTGGCGACGGTGATAGTTGACCGCACGTATTTTACGACACTATTATTCGTCACGACAAACAGGGCATACCTATGAACGAACTAATGAAATCCCAATGAGTTTCCATAATTTGCTTGTGTCCTTACCGGATACTATATGATGAATATGCTGCCACAGGATGGTCAAAGCTTCCTAAATATAGGCAGGAAGTCTTATAATCGCACTCAAAAGAACATTATATTTTGTGGTGAATAAGCGAAATTTAAAAGGGCAAAGAAACGAAAAAGCAATGACACAGTCGAATTATACACCTTACTAACTTGTCAGCAAAACTGCTGTTTGGAGGAATTCTGGCTTTCCTCGGAAACCAAAATCAACTGAACTACAGTAAGTAAAATATATGGTGGACTTTGCATGACACAGAACACAATCCATTATCTTGTCCTGAAACAGAATTTGGTGAAATGGAATTTATTTCTACACTACACGTCGATATTTGTTTTTCTTACTTCATTGCTTGATGTACGTTTTTAGCTCTTTGGCATATAAAAGTCAAAGGACATTGTTGTGCACTTGTTCGTCTGTCCTTCCATTAACGGAATTACATTATCTCTGTACACACTATCTCAAATTTATTTCTTGTCCTCAAGTAAGATTTTTTAAGATACGAGGCTGCTTTTGTTTCATACACACCTTGCTGATTTTATTGAACAATACAGATCGATACAAACTCAACACTTTATGCTGATATGTTGTACACTTATCGTAAACTGTATACTACCCATATATTTATTATTAATAAATTGATGAACTTTTGGTGCAATTCATAAGGAGAAAATAAAGAAAACTTGAAATGTACTCGAGTTTGCCTGTTACATATGTTTGTTTGCTCGGGGTTTTACGCTGAAGTTAAGGTTATTTCATTTAGATGGCGGCGTATCAGGTATATGGGTGAAAGAAACCACCTTTCATGACACGGAAAGACATCATCACAAAAGACAGGACAACACAACAAATTGGCTACCTGATGCCCATTATCTCAGAAAGCACCAGGCACAAGGAGCTCCCCGCCAACCACGTGTATCCTCTTGAAAAAATGTGCCACAACAAATGGAACATATGTTTAATATTCGAACCAGAGAACCAAAGACAAAAAGCAACCAAAATTTAAAAAAAAATGTTGTTTTATTACATTCTTATAAATTATCACACTTATAACACTTATAAATAATATTATACATTATATAGTGCTACTACAGTGTTCGTTGCTCTGTCCGCTACAGTAGGTAAAATTTATCCAAATGAAAAGTTGCAAGCTAAAAATAACGACCATCACGGTACATAGAACATATATTTAGTATTAGGGACTCTAAGTAGTATGAATGCATTTGAGATGACTGAAAAGATTGTTTAGCCTAAGAAGTAACTCTGTGTTGTAAATAGTAACCAGCAAAATCCAACTAACCAGCTCCATGTACTCTAACAAACAGTGTTTCTTCTGTAAGACCTATGAAACAGAACTATATTCTAAGTATGACTTTCTTAATATTAACACGTTTAAGCGTCCTTTATAATATGCAGTTGTCGCACAAAATGTCATTTTATCAAGTTCTTATTTCATTCCCTTTTTAAAATATATATAAAACAGAGAGTGAACCCATGCAAAACCAAGTTCTACACCACATCTCTATGTTGGTCTGGTCAATAGGGATTTCGGGGTTAATGCAGTCGCAAATGCCCTTATCAAATTGCAAAGTATGTACTTGACATTCTGTCAAAGTTCACATGGTCTGCCTCTTCACATGTACATATATTGTCTTTGGTCAGGTCCAATACACCCTCTGGATGACGGCAACAGCTGGTTATAGAATCTTCCGGGACCTGTCACTGTTTTTGTTAATGACAATTCGTTAATGGTTTAACGGAGATCGAGGACAATGCGATACCTTCCCTGCTAGCCGAAATTGAACGTCTTTCAACTGGAGTGTTGCTAGTTGATGGTTTGTTTATTTAGGCTTTACGCCGTGTTCCATGTAATTTAGACCATCAGAGGTCGTGCCATCCTAGTGGATGAATTTAACCACCCTAAACAACATTCGCAACACACCAGACGCCACATGCCATATACATAACGCTAATGATCTCATCCAAATTTCACGTAAATCGATGCGTCCGTTCATATACGTAGACTCCCTTCATGTGCAAGTTCCCCCCAGATCCTCAAATATGTGTTAATAGTTCGGCTTCAGCAAATATTGTTTCGTTTCAACTTTATTTGATTGCTTCAATAATGATTATTTTTGGGGAGCTAAACTGTGCGACTAAAACATGAACGTAGTGATTTTGGTATCCATGAGTTGCTGGAAAGGAATCTTGTTCTTTCTGTTTACACAACATATTTACAGCAAGGTTATTTAAGCAGAACTGTTTTATTAATTAATGCAGCAAGCTTGTGTTGTTGTTTGTCAAATTCGCATTGGCATGATCTTAATGTCCTAATTATAACATTTCGCATAGTGTTTAAAGATGTGAATTGAGATTAACTTGTGGTTCGTTTATAAAAAGCATTCTATGTTTGTGCAAATTTCATATAGGGCCTAGTTTGCTCTAAAATAATTTCCCAATTTAGCATTTGTATACAAGCCTGGACAATTATTAAACGCATCCAAACGATGGCTGTGTTCAATAGTTGCAGGAGGTTTGTTCGATAACATATACGCATAATTTAACAATGCGATGCTGAATTTGCTGATATATCAAACTGATTAACAGCTAACCAACCATGACGGAAGAAAAATGATTATCTTTCTCCATATATAAACTATTTTAGTTACGCAATTTATAGACGCGAAGCGATAAATCACGTCTGGGGAGCGACGCCCACTATTTTGTGTAATTCAATGTGGCAGGCTCTGTAACCTAGGAGCTGACAGACCTGATCTTGCATAGCCTTTGCCAAATGTACATTGATCACACGCTGGGCGATTAAGACTTTATGGACGACACTTGCTACACGTAATGTAACAATTATTACATTAAACGATGGTATTACGTTACATGCGTCTACATAGGCTGTGTGACCGACAGACCTGATATTGTATAACCCCTTCCATATGTATATTGACCACACGCTGGCTATCCAGGAAATGACTTGTCAATTAGTCTTTGAACCTGAAGTCTATGATTTATCGATAATGTATTTGCGGCCGATTGACTATTAATTTCCTTATCTTTCTCTTTCACTTGAGATTTGACAGAGATTGGGTCTATCTGAAATGCATCTTATATATTTTGTTTGTGTGTCTAATCATTTATAAAGTCTGTGTTTGTTGGTGTTAAAAGATTATACAGATGAGAGAAGCAGCCCGTGTTAGGTCCTAGCAACAATTCGCTACTCATACTAACTCCTAAAAGGTGGTAAAAAAGTTTGCTTCTCATGCAAACATTTGACAGCAATACCATCATATATAATCCAGGCAGATGATTTAACTATATTATTAGCTTCTGTTAGTATAAGAAGCATTAGCGATGACTACGTGTTGACCATTCGGACTAGCATATGTTGACTGATGGAGGCCATGTTAACTAAAATTTATTCTCTAAATATTTTCAGCGAGTAATATCCATTGACCCTGTCTGACCTCCCACACCTCTGTCAAGATAGAAAATGTCCGTTTTGGTAGCATTTATAAGCATATACGAGATGGATATAAACCAATCATACATCAGGAAGGGCGTGTAGCATGAACGTTTGGGGTATTTGATTGGTGTGAATGTGTTTGGAAGGTGATATACGAGGTATAAATAATTTGGAACCTTGACCGTAGGTTCTAACCCGATTGTATTGAAAATGATATAGGTAAAGTTTGATATGGTTGGGTAAACCCTGGTCCTCTTTTCCATCCAAATGATCAGAGAAGTGGCTGTGACGCAGGGTATATATGATATCTGTGTTTTTAATCGCGTCCGACAAGAACCCGATATTCCGTCTGAATACTGCGAGGAAACAGGCATTGTGACAGCTAGAGTAGTAGAACAGGATGACACATGTCTGCTAAACGGACATGAATCTAATACCACCATATCAAATGTCAAGGGTTTATCAGAGAATGTAAGAAATATTTTGATGAGATTTCCTTTCGTTTCCAAAATTGGAATTGCGCGTTTCAAGCCTACATTCATGCTGCCATTTATTGGATCTAGAGGAACATTATTTGTCCAATATAGTAATTATTTATTTATTTGATTGGTGTTTTATGTCGTACACAAATGTATTTCACTTATATGGCGACTTTGCGTTGCGGGTGTATGGAAAATAGAAAGAATAACTGTAAAAAAGAACCCACCAATCTGCTTGGGCAACGCAATTGTTTTCTTATATAGCTTAAATGGATTAGAAACTCACCTGATTTAGTCTTAACCAACTACAATGCTTGTGAAATGATGTGTCAGTTTAGTTTCAATCAAACCCGATCGCCGAATGACCCTATGTCTCGATACATCATTTATCTGACAGTGTTATAGACATGTGAAGCCGGAATGAAATCCTTCCGCTGAAGTGACATGAATCGAATTTTATCCCATCAAAGGTCAAGAGCTTTCTGAGGTCAACTAACAGGGCTTTGATGAGACTCGTCGGGTTTGAGCCTTCTCCATTTATGCCACTGTATGTCATCCGCGATCTCGGTTGGAGATGTTCATCAGAAAAGTGGTAGGCCTACATGGACTATGATATGGCTATCGATCATTTTCACAACTTAATCTTCTTATAGTCAATATAGACCATTCTAAGTTTTTAGCAAACACTGATATTTTATTCAAGGATTTCTATACTTTTTTAAGTAAAATGTCCGGTGGACTGTTTGTGCCGCGATTTATGTATGTAAACGAAAGGTTCACCGTACATTTTAATGACTGTAGTTCAATTTAAGTGACTTTCCGTAAAAAAAACGCGTAACGCAGATAATTAACAGTTTGATATCGTCTGCAATTTGTCAATGGCTATGTTTTTTCCGTTTCCGTCAACTTTAAAACCCAATGGAATTTAATGATATAACTGGTGCCACTTAAGTCGTTTATGTTGTGTACATTATTACTATATTTTTGGACAGATATTGTCGTCAAATGTTGGTCCAATTAAGTCTTGCGTAATAACACGAATTTCTCCTTTTATCAAAACTGGATATTCTGTGTTGGTCAATAGAGGTTTTGGTATCAGGACAAAGAAAACTGTAATTAGGAAGATGAACAGCCTGTTCTTGGCACATCCATGTGTAATAGGTCGGTGTGGTAGTCTTGTCTTACATTTAGCTTCATTGTCTTGATTCGTAGCTCATACACCCCATGACAGAATCAGTTTGACAAAGTATCCCACTAGTCTTGCCACTACTGCCGTTTGACACAAGTCATTACATCGCCCTTAGAGTTATATCTGGTAACACTAACTCACACTTCAACCTCATAGTTAGATAGGACGTCCTTTTAGTTGGCGCTAAATATATTTTGATAATAACTAATTTGTAAAAGAATATAAAGAGTGGTGTCATGTAAATACAAAGTTTATTATTTTCATCTCAAGTATGAAATTTATATGTGTACACAATTTTAAATACTTTTTTTTTTATATCTTTTTGTTTCTTTGCCTATAGAGTTTTGGACACTGTATCCGAGAAACAGATCGCTGTTTCTTGACAAGTTGAGATCTTGTTAGGTGGTATATTTGACACCAATTAAGAAGCAGTCGTTGATTGGAGAATATTTGGTGAGCAGGTTTACAGCAAGATTCATACATATTGAGTGTTGTACAGTCATATATTTCAGCCAATGAATAATCAGAAAATATATAACGAAAGTGTTAAGGACTGGCGGGCAACGAACTGGATAAGACGTATCGTGACCAGAATCAAGATACGTCATTATTGAGTCATTTCATTCCTACTTTCAACTGATTAAAACAACATAGAAATACTGGAAACCGGGACCAATTTAAATTGTGCAACATTACATACAGTACAACACTTACATACAGCACTTTCGTTAAACATGAAAATGCTTAACCACCAACGAACGCGGACTAAAACCTCCCTTCTGCAGCCCCACGAAACGACTTCAACTGTCCCCAATATTTACCTGGTCGAATTCCCAACTCCCCAAACAAGGAAGTACACAGGTGTGTCGATTGCCTTTCAACATTTGTTGGGTTGTTACAAGCTGAATCTTACGTCAAATGTAGTCGGAATATATTTCCTTCCACCTAGTTGCAATACTATATTCTGATCAGATCGATACACATGCATAATATAAAAGCAGTTTGCAAAACAAAAAGCTAGGGACTTATTTTGTTTACTTCCTGTCAAAATAACTGTAATTCGTATTAGTTACAAAACAAGGACTGTGTGTATGCAAAATAATTACATGTCAAAATGGAAAGTAAACTCATATTATAACTAGCGTTGGTGGCACATATAATGGAATACGTATCGGGTGACTGCATTGGTTCACTGTCTCTAAAATGTTGCATGCAATACTTTGTTCTTTTGTTATTTTCTTCACGATGTTATTCTGCTTTTGTTCGCCAACGTGTTCTGTTACATAGAATATCGGTTAATACATAGGAATATGCAATATTGTTGCCTGTCCGTGAAGCTGCAATTACATAGGCGTCACTGAGCTGAGACCTTGGACAAATGCAGTATAATATACAAAATAAAACAAAAAAATGTATATGATTTAATGAGGCAGAACCGCTGGAAGTGCTCGTGGAAGTTAGCTAGCTACATTGTACATGTAGGGTTGATTGGGTTCCCCATAGCATTGTGTACTACTCCGCCATTCGGGCGGAACAAAGGCATCTCGTCATCACACCTATTATTACCATGACATTTAACATGCATACTATGTTTGTGTGCTTTTATTTTTCTAAAGATTTAGGAACAAATTGTGGCACGAATGTATCATAAACCATGTTTGATGTTGTCGTTGTTTCCACCAAAACGAACACTGGAGAATGAATAGTGTGATTTTGTTAAAAATCAGACCAGAAAAGTTGTTACAGAATCGATTTAATTTGAAGTCAAAGGCCTAACAAAACATAAAATCGTGAACCAGCTATTAATATGCTCGCAAACTGCACGAAGCGCTACTGTTATTTGACACACACCAATATGATCATTCAATACACGAGAGTCAGACTCGACAGAATGGTGTGTGATTCCATTGCCTGTGTTTTAGAATGTGTATTTTATACGTGGATCTGTATATTTTAATCATATTTATATCAATACATTAATAAATAAGATTATTGCGTATTCTGTAAAAATCGAAAACTGTGAACAGTATAAAAGGAAACTAAAACTTGACAGACATTCAAAGAGAGCGAAAGACAGTCAAAAGCTTTGGGCCTAATGTGTCTATGCAGGAAACTCGGAACAGACAAACTCTATTCACTCAAATCGTTGACGAAGTGTAAAATCAAGAATTAGAGTCCACTATTCCGAGATTGAAAGATATTAATTTCTTAATAAATGGTTAGTTTTACAAACGGTGCAGCAACATATTTACCATACATCAATGAAGCACCCTTTGAAAAGAATACAACTGTTATTAAGTGTATACAGGAAAATCCGAAGATCGACAGCACTAATATATATGGATGTGTATTCATTATGATCACTGAGTATTATACGTTCAATAAGTAACGGCGTCCACAATTCAGATATTCCTTGACAAAAAAGAAGTTTCTAACTGGGAACATTTGTTTATATAAGCTTCGTTACTTGTGCAATTTAGATCTGAAGATATTTTAACAGACTATAGCCAGGAAGTGAGAGTATTTGTACATCCAAGGAACTGCGCTTTCGAGTTAATCTGGATTAGTTTAATGCGAAATATTGATTGAGAATCTCAGCCAAATCTGTGTTATATATATATTTTATCCTTTGCAATAACGGGCCTAACATGGGACAAAAGTCATTTGAAATCTAAGCGAAATAGTTTCATCTCGGCCCACGTTCTCTGTCATACTGACAATCTTTTACAGCCGTCTGGTTATCAGTCTATGTCCATTGAGGGAACAGAGGAAGCGGATAAACTTTGTCATTTCGATCGGTCTCTCCCAAACTTAAGGGCCGTCCACTGTAATAAGATTGAATAAACGTCTTCTGGTTTTACTTGCAATCAAATAATTACGCCAACTAGCTTGCCTGATTTCTGCAATGATGATTAGACCGAAAACTGATTTTGCGAAAATCCCGGTGTCAAGTGTAATTATAGTATTTATCTCGTTCACATTGAAGACAGTTTTTCTATATGAGCTCAAAGATTATATAAATTCTGCCATCATCTTTGACGTTTTAATAAAACTCGAAAGGCATAACTGATACTTTTGTTAACATGATGGTTACAGAAAAGGAAGATTCTGCTTTGAATAGTTTCAACATAATAAGTCCGATGTGCGGAATTTTGACATCGATTTGAGATGATTATGTTGTTTCAGCTGAATACAGCAGTAAGAAAGCTGACCAAGTAACGTGGTAAAAAGCATCAGGATGAAACCCATGAAAGGCGACCTTCGCCAAACCGTTCACTGTGGACACTCTGTTAAAGTCTAGTGAGACTTGACCAAGAATAAACGGAAAGTGTAGTTTAATCGAGAATTATTCTAGAGATCTCTAAATGTCGGTCTCTTTTAATCAATCACCAAATAACATTTAACACTTAATACTTACCGGATTGAAAGCACGTGTTTAACATACATGCAATCAAACTGTCCTCTTTAAAGTGAACCAAACAAGGTATGATATAGCCTTTATAGTATATATAAGATATATATTTACGCATAAGTGCGCCAATACCGTGCTCATGTCGACTTATTTATTTATTTGGTGATAATCGTCTTTCAATAAAGGTATTTCAATTCTATGACCACATTGCGTTGCCGGTGTATGGTGGAAAATCAGGGAGAAATCACCCCGCGATCTCAGCAGCCACCGGAACTTCTTATATTTACCTAAGGTCGAGTAGGGGATTGAAACCAATATCGGGTACACTGAACAGGTCTCGTACGCTTGACCAACTGAGCTTAAGTTCATAACTTTACTTACTTCCAATTACTAACATGTACATAAATCGCACCGCCAAGGAATGTTATAATTACAACTTGTTATTTTCACTAAAACACAAACTTCTTAAACGAAGTAAAGACCAGTCATATGGCTATCATACTTATATTATTGCCAAGATGAAACCTTGAACTGCACTGAAAAAACTCGACGACTATACCAATATATTTATAGACAGTTTGGTAACCTATCTTTATTCATTTGGACATATACTCTGTCAAAAAAGAAACGCATAGGAGAAATGTCACAAGAAAGTGTTGAATTTTTTAAAAATATCGTTTCTTGTGTACAATGGCCATGGATGATTATGTTTCT
>JAVFBZ010137196.1:0-22389 GCA_032466195.1 Katharina tunicata
ACCATAAACTTTTCTAGGTGACTGGTCATTAATATTCTGTTAATGCCCGGTCCGGACTTACCGTCCTCTGGGGTACTATTTAACCTTAATTACTGGCTGGTCACTTTCCTCTATTTTTCCTCTTTGTCTCGTGATCTCGTGCCCAGCTACACGTCCATTCTTTTGTTGTAATACAGCTCTAATATAGGAGGAACGCAGACTCTTACTTTGCATTCTAGCGCGGGGTCACCATCTATAGATTATTTCTTGTCGGAAAAGACATGTTTTCGACTATATATATGTTGATGGAGGGCGATATTTAGTGAAATGAAGTCTGTCTGTTTACTGGAAATGGATATATATATTATGAAAATTCTAGTCAATTTAACGGAAAAAACCCATTTATAGTTGAAAAAGATTTACAGTTAGAATGTATAGGCCTATATAATGAATGTTACATACTGTGCTTTTTTTTATTTGCGAGTTGCTCTTGGATTCTCCAAGAAGAAACTTGGATATGGTGCAACTTTTCACACACACTTATTCACCATGGTATATATGTAAACTTTTCAAACATTTAAGTATGCTGCACAACCAGTTTCCAAATTACCAGGGAGTTACAAGATGGCGACCCTTTCCTTTAGGTATAACCATCAAATT
The DNA here is from genome assembly GCA_032466195.1 of Katharina tunicata. NCBI lineage: Eukaryota > Metazoa > Mollusca > Polyplacophora > Chitonida > Mopaliidae > Katharina > Katharina tunicata. The sequence continues at coordinate 640 of JAVFBZ010137196.1, forward strand.
AACAAAGTCATTACCAATATATTAGAGTAGTGCATGGGTCAGGTTATACTAGTTATTAGACCACCTGCTCAGCATATATATACGACCAGGGTCTTATACGGTTTGACTAAGACATTATCGATTGGTTAGATTCCATGTTATAAGTTTCACTTATAATGTCGCATTAATCCTCGCACAACAAATTAAAAGCAGTTTTTATGTTTTTAAAATAAAGTTTGAAATTTTGCTTAGATCTTCCTTATTTTACGATCTACTTAAAGGTGGCTTTATGGATACGGTTTCTTAACCCTAGTAAGTGATACTTATGCGGTGTTAATACCTTAAGTAATTAATGAGACATTAAATAATGCGTGGTTAATTATTTGACAGATATTTCTTCTTTAAGAGGCATTTATAGAAGTCTTAGAATGACATAAGCTATTATGGATAAGAACTTTTAGTATATTCCCGGCGCAACGTTTCGGCCGAGATGCTAAGACCGTTTTACTCCGCATGTATTAATAGAATTTGATATCTGATTTCTAAAAAGCACATGGCATGCCATATAATCGTTTAAGGCTTAAATCCCTTTCAGAATAATTCGTACATTCATCTGATCAAGAAAATGTACAACTTTAGAACATATTTTAGTGAAAACCGCCAAACCAGAAATTATTAATTTAAAGGGAAGTCAGTTATGTCTAGATACATGAAAATTTGAGATAATGCACTATTTGTTATTTTAAGAAGAAAAACAATTGATTTGCAGTCTTTCTTTTTTTGTAAAGTTTTGCAATAGCATTGAAAATAAATTGAAATATTACTTCTTGGAATAAAAACTAGAAGCATAACCCCAAAAAAATTTGACGAAGCAGCGATCAAACCAATATTGCAACAATATTTGCATGTGTCACTTTTTTACAGAAACTGTAAATTTATGTTTGTTATAAATGAAACCAAAGTCTTATTTGTTTGGTTTCGTTGGACTAAGGATGATCTTTTCATACCTAACTAATTTGAGGATCTCATTCAAAGACATGTAGAGATTGTTTTAACGAGGGACATTTTTTATCCACTTATAAGCACACAAACGAGGTCTTTATCACAAATTAATTTCTACGCGAATTGTAAACGAAATGAGAAATAAATATGTTCGAAAGAGACCTTTTCAATTAAAATAACGGAATTGAATACCCCTTCAGCGAACAGCAGAAATAACTAAAGTAAACCGACTATGGGTCCTTAAAAAGGCCCTTAATAAAGTCAAGTGGTTTGAACAAAGCCGTCCAAAAAAACACAATAAAGAAGAAAAACAGTGAAAGAAAATAGCTCAGAGTCAAGTGTGCGGCCTATCGAAGGCGTACCACAAGGGTCAGTTTTCGGTCTACTTCTTTTACAGTTAATTTTATTAAAGGTTCTCTCCGGACGACCGTACGTTTGTTTTTTTGACCACTCTGTATTTGTTGACCATCTGTATAGGCCTTGTAGAATAACTTTTTTAATTATCCTCTATTCTTTGTTTCAGACTGTGCGTTCATGCGTTCAAAATATCTAACGCTATATGTGTATGAATATGTACATGGAGTCGGTGTTTTAAAGTGTGTGAAGTATATATTGGCGGTATTTTAGTCAAATTGTCCTGATCAAGCCCCATTGGATACATTACACGTCAATTTAAGAAATATAGACAGGAGGCATCCGCAGAAAATCTGCTGAAAATCTTCTCGTTATGGATCTATACTTGAAATAAAATTTATCATTACTGTACTTATGAAGATCAAAAAAGATCCGTAGGCTAATCTTGCAAGATTTTCTACATGTTTAGTTGCGGACAAAAACAATTTAGTTAATTGGCCGCATAGGGCGATCAATTATATTGAATTTAATTTATAACATAACTCGATCTTTTTTAATCAATCATTGTTTTTAACTCTACCTAACGTATTTGGTTTGAAAAGCAGGTGAGTAGAATTAAAATACTTAAAAGAAACACGAACCAAGGAGTAAAAATAAACAGCTTAGGTCTATATATATTTTACAAATATGGTTCTTTTGTAAACATATGTAGGGCTAATTTGCATGACAAGTATTGCACTATTCATTCATCATATTCCTTTCAAGCTATTGGGGTTAGGTGTACTCTTGGAGTTAAAAAAATATAATAGAAAATATTAAACAAAACATTAAAAAACGATTTTATAATACCGCTTTTTATTATTAAACACAGCACTTGCTTTAAATTTAGACCTATAACTGTATTTCAAATAAAAGGAACACAATGCGTTACTGTAGAGTTTCTGAATAAAGCACCCATTTACATATAGCACCACAAGCTTACAATACATTAATGTTTTGATATTTAAACAAATGGTGCATATATCCAAATTTTATTCATTGTAGCGTGTCATGAACGTTTTTATCGCCTGACCTTTAACCTTTTTCTTTGTGTGCAAAGCGGCTAAAACTTGAACCTGGGTTGAGGTTTTAAGTATTTATTTCAATTTTCTCAAAATCGTTCAACAATTGCAAATATAATCGCTTAACTGAAGTCTGGTCACGTGCATTGGAAAGCTGTCGTCTGCTTCAGACATTTATGACATGAGCATTCGAAAGTTTCTTATAAGTTTTAATATTCTATGGTATTTCTATGAAAATTTTGTGGAAAATGTTTCAGAAGTCGCGACTGTGCATATTCATAGTAAATGGTCAGAAGATTTGCGGCAATCCAAGGAAATGTCATGAAGAAAGGGAACGGCTTAAACGGGATTTCTCACACAATGCTAAACGGATTGACCAGCACGAGCATCACTCGACCTCTGACCTCGACTGATTGATGACATCTCCTGCGCGAGCCTCTCCCGCGTGCTCGTTGTGATTTCTGCAAATTACCGCGCGAGATGAGAGGGTCGTCAAGAATTAATCCCGAACCTGGTTTCTGAATGCAGGAATCCTAACACAGCAGATGTGAAGAAGAGACCTCAGTGGACAGAGAAACAAACCCATAGATTAACCTACCATAACTGTCACCAGTTTTTAGGATTAATAGTTAATTATTCCTAATACCCGTTACAAGGGCGTCTCGTTAGTACCTAACTACACTAACAGAACATTCGGCCAACGCGTGGTGAGATCACGACACCTATACTATATAGAAAGCAGTAAGCAATTAAGTAATTAGATTTTCAGTAATTTCTTTATTTTGAGACAATAGGCCCTTAAATCTGAAAACAATTTTCAAATGGATAACAAATTATTTTTTATTTATATAACTGGCAACATTTCAAGCCCAAGAAACGGTATAATAGGCCTACCTATACCTTAACGTTCCAGTTAAATAAAAAGAAGTTTATATCTATACGAATTTTTTTCTTCTAATTTACTGTGTCCCACCTTTTAGATGCCACTCTGGATTGAAAAGGCTCTTAATTACATGAGGCGTTATAGTTGAAGGCGAAGAGATGTCATTATCACAACGTATTATGTCATTCAGAAATATTTATCGAGCATTTGTTTCAGATTAATTTTCCAGCTTGTAAACAATTGGGTAAATAAATAAAAAAAAAAATGAACTGAACTTCCACCTGGAATAAGTAAATATAAACAGTGATATACAATATAAATATAAGAAGAAGCGTCAGTGGAAACTCTTGTTTGAGCTGAACTGAAGGGACGTATATACGTATATACCGCGGAAACTCCACATCCACACGGGGGAGGCATATATAGTCATCTACGCGGAAACATCAAATTTCGCAACTTAATCATCAATGCTTTCTTTGCTTATATTTGGAACGGAATTATTTGATTTGTAACTATAATTTAAGTAGATTTTAACATTCACCAATTGTGCTTTCTTAGGACTTTATTAAGCTAATTAGCACCTAAAAGGAGTTGTCAAAGTGTTTAGGATAGTATCTCGCTAATTATAGTTCTATTCCTTTTATACCTTGTGATACACAATTGTGATTTGAGTGTCATAACCTCAAGTATATACGCCAGGGCCGCGCCGTGGCTCCGTGGCTGAGCGTTGGACTACGGAATACCCCTTTCCCTGTACCCGGAATAGGTCCGACCCCCCTTGTGGACCTTAGGTATAAAAGGGAAGTTTTCCGGTTCGCGTGGCTATTTTTTTTTTAGGTTTCTTCCCGGTTTTCCACCAAACACCGGCAACACAAATTCGTCATATAGGAGAAATACTCCTGAGTACGACGTTAAACACCAATCAAACAGACAAATCCAGTACGCCCTTAATGCGTTTTACCAGAAAAAAGTGTGTTTTCGTTGACTGCATCTCTCAAATACTACTTGCATAAACGAACTGCCAGGAAGCCAATGTTACACTACCCCTTTTTCCTAAAGAAAAATATAAACAAAGAATACCATAATGGTAAGGCATGTAAAATAAAAATATGTGACTCTTAACTTATAAATATTAAAACAATTTGTTTTTGATGGGTATACAACTTCTTCATTTATTTGTCAGTGTGGATTCTTGCATCGTTATCAAGTCAAGTGAAATTAAAATAAAAGTCGTATATCCATAAAAGAAATGTGTTATAATATTATTATGATTTCAAACTTCTAAATTGCCACTTAAAGAATTGTGCATCTTGGCGAAAACGGGTGTCGTTGTTAAAGAAGTACATATCTTGACGACATCGGGTCTCGACGTTAAAGAAGTACACATCTTGAAGAAAACGGGTCTCGTTGTTAAAGATGTGCACATCTTGACGAAAACGGGTGTCGTCGTTAAAGAAGTTCACATCTTGACTAAAATCGGTCTTGTGGTTAAAGAAGTGCAGATCTTGACGAAAACGGGTGTCGTCGTTAAAGAAGTGCATATCTTGACAAAAATGGGTCTCGTTGTTAAAGAAGTGCACATCTTGATGAAAATGGGTCTCGTTGTTAAAAAAGTGCACATCTTGACGAAAATGGGTCTCGTTGTTAAAGAAGTGCACATCTTCACGAAAATGGGTCTCGTTGTTAAAGAAGTGCACATCTTACAAAAGTAGGTCTGGTCATTAAAGAAAAGCACATGTTGACGAAAATTGGTCTCGTTGTTAAAGAAGTGCACATCTTGACGAAAGTGGGTCTGGTCGTTAAAGAAGTGCACATGTTGACGAACATGGGTCTCGTTGTTAAAGAGGTTGACATCTTGACGAAAATGGGTCTAGTTAAAGAAGTGCACATCTTGACGAAAGTGGGTCTGGTCGTTAAAGAAGTGCACATGTTGACGAAAAGGGGCCTCGTTGTTAAAGAAGTGCACATCTTGACGAAAGTGAGTCTGGTCGTTAAAGAAGTGCACATGTTGACGAAAATGGGTCTCGTTGTTAAAGAGGTGCACATCTTGACGAAAATGGGTCTCGTTGTTAAAGAAGTGCACATCTTGACGAAAGTAATTTTGGTCGTTAAAGAAGTTCACATGTTGACGAAAATGGGTCTCGATGTTAAAGAAGTGCACATCTTGAAGAAAATGGGTCTCGTTGTTAAAGAATTGCACTTCTTGACGAAAATGGGTCTTGTCGTTAAAGAAGTGCACATGTTGATGAAAATGGGTCTCGTTGTTAAAGAAGTGCACATCTTGACGAAAGTACTTTTGGTCGTTAAAGAAGCGTACATGTTGACGAAAATGGGTCTCGTTGTTAAAGAGGTGCACATCTTGACGAAAATGGGTCTCGTTGTTAAAGAAGTGCACATCTTGACGAAAGTAATTTTGGTCGTTAAAGAAGTTCACATGTTGACGAAAATGGGTCTCGATGTTAAAGAAGTGCACATCTTGAAGAAAATGGGTCTCGTTGTTAAAGAATTGCACTTCTTGACGAAAATGGGTGTCGTCGTTAAAGAAGTGCACATGTTGACGAAAATGGGTCTCGTTGTTAAAGAAGTGCACATCTTGACGAAAGTACTTTTGGTCGTTAAAGAAGTGTACATGTTGACGAAAATGGGTCTCGTTGTTAAAGAAGTGCACATCTTGAGGAAAACGGGTCCTGTCGTTTGGCATATAAAGTGTTATTTATATTTAGTAAACACTGGCTGTGTGTTCATTGTCTTTAGACAATACCCTCAGGGCCGTCAGGGGTACCATTCAATACTGGTGAAACATCTATAATACGGTTCTTCTTTTCAAAATATGGTTCAATATAACCATCGATCAAGAAGTTTCAAACTCTGTCACTGTGAGACATCCGAGGACACATTTGTATTTCCCCCCTTTTGAAGTCGGCAAGATTGAAGAAAGGTAGCTCTCTAACAGAAGGTCCAATCGAAACACTTTAAAAATACATTTTTTTTTTAGGATAACGGTAGAGAGCATCTTTCATGAATGTGATTAAATCTATAGAATTGAAAAGTTTCAACACCATGAGATTTGATTAATATGTTTCATTGACTATTAAGAACATTTATCAGACATAAAATAAGAATAACAAAAGGTTTCACATCTGTGCATCGACACGTTCTCATTGTAGAATTAAATAATTACGTCATCTTCAATAGACCGATCAAATCTGGTGCTCCATTACCCATTATAATTTACCCGCGTTATGAAATACTACTTCTGAGTAAAAATCTGCTCAGTGTTAAAGTTTTCTTTCCTTATTTCGAAAACGTACCTTAATATGTTTATTCTGTTTAATACTCCAGGTGTATATGCATACATTAACAATTATATTGATTTACTTGTTTGTCGATTGCCATTTATGAATACAGACGTTTTCTTAATGGGACTTATTTTGATGTTATTTTTTTATATAACTTATCCAGTTGTCGACTTTTAATTTTATACTTATAATTTCTTTTTACATTGAGGTATATATAAGCATACATTTTCAAAATTTGGTAACGTAATATGGGCATTTTATCTTTTTCTTTCATTTTTGAACATTTTAATTCAACTTTCATTTATATGACTTTAGATGGTTTACCTATTAACGATTAAGAGTTATTAACAGTCAACATTTGTTTTTATTTGTTTTAAGTTTTAACTTCGCTGCAAGATCTTGTACAATAAAAAATAAACTGTTTTCGAATTTGGATATATATATATTTGAAATTATATATTATCAAAACTTGGCAATCCTATACTTAGACGATATATCGTGCTATAAATCATTTAAAAACTTTCAAATTTCTGCATTAAATTTTCTTTTAATTCTTTTTTAACTGTTTAACCATCAACCCTTTTCAGAACCAAATGTTATTTCTTTCATCATAAATCTTTTAAAGAACTTTTACTCAGTTTTCGAATTTCTATTAAAATGACTTGGTTATTTGCTGTTTCACAAATTAATTTTTTTCAGACAAGGCTTTCTTTATTTGTAGTACGTTGTAAACCTTATGTTTTTTGTTGTTGGATTTTGTTGTTTTTGGTCTCACGTCGTACTCAACGTCTTTTCACTTTATATGTCGTTTTTTAGATGCCTGTGTATCGTTGAAACCGGGAAGAAACCTCGTAAAAAAACTCACCGCGAACTCCGCAGCCACCGGAAAACTTCTATTGTATACTTATGGTCAACAACTAAGTCACGGCTTGACCCTACAGGTATTGCGGATATTTTTCCGTATTTTGAACTCGAGTTTGCGAAGGAAAGCGTCGATGGGGGTATTATTCCCGCATTGAAGGGGCATAATAAAAAAATACTTGCCGTGCTATATTGTAAAAGTTGTGCTTTTATCATACGACATATAATATTTCTTTTCAAATATTTACAGTTTCCGGCTTTGAGAAAAAACAAATTTCACTTTACCCAATAAAAGCGAAGAAACAAAGTCTGCTAGGCCTTTAAATGATATAAATCTATTTTACCAATCATATTTAACAACTTTAAAAAGCTTTTACATAACCGCTTTGAAATAATCCGTTATAAAAATTAATTCTTGCTTCAAAGTCACCAGACGGATTAAATGAATAATTCTTTAATTTTAAACAGCTTAATACCACAGAGAATTAAAATGGCTTTGTGCGAAAAGAAATCCGTTAGAAATGAAAGAAAATGTATATGAGAGATGATAATGTTAAAACGTGCGTAACTTGACAACTAACTCTATATGTATAGTGAGAGCTCCCCACCTGTCCGCCTCTGCTGTCAAAGACGTGTGGTTAAACATTTCAACGATGTGTAATAAATAAACCCTCGAAAATTAAAAAGAGATTTTCAAAGAGGGCAATAAAAACGAAAAAACCCAGACAACTAACAAAGGTACACTCGGTTGTATTAACCATTTAATTTATACAGCTACGGATGAAATCATATCAACGGATTTTTTAGAATTTTTGGTCGGATGAATTTCAATAAAATTACGTGAATTGTCGAATAAAACGCATGGCTAGAGAAATGAATATTTAAACAATATGCTTCATCGCCAGAATGAGATAAGGACACGAAACGTAATAAATTCTGAGGTTATATACCAGCTCCACCAACAATTCAATTTTTATTCCATTTTTGTCCCGAGTAACTTTAACTTGTGTTTATTTAAAAATTTGCATATGTACATTTATTTGTATGCAAGCTGCTATCACAGAAAGTCCTATTCTATCAATTCTATAATTACCGTAACGCCTATTTTGCACTACCTGAGATACCCTTAACTGTGACGTTAAATACCAATTACCTATACTGAATGCTATACGCACCAACTGAATAATGACTATTATCACTTTTATTACTGAAACAACGTACGCAGTTCAGAAGCAGAGGTAAAATGGCCTTAACACTGCGCAGGCTTAGAACAACACAATGCAAGTGTACATAGTGCTCTTTATTAGGATAACACTTACCTTAAAAGGGCGGTGCGGGATGCAATAAAATGAACGTGTATAGAAAGGGCATTGCTTCCTGTGTCTATTTGATCTGTTAACGCTTCTATTCAAACTACCTGTGGTGTACAATAAAGGCTTAAACATCGGACAATGTTAAAGTTCACTTATAATTTTCACGGCGACCATCTTACTGCACTTTAATGGTAAATAAATGTACGAGCTCAAATATTATTGACCAATGAAATCTTTTTCTTGAGACATCTTCCTCATATATACTAACTACGTCACACGGCGATGATGACCTAGTTGTAAGGCTGTACTAGGTATAAATACATGCAGATAGAGAAGCCACGCCCAAAATGTCGACTACTAACTAGTGGTCGTTGACAGGGAAATCGTTTCTATTCTCCAGATATTTATAATAAAGGAACAATAATATTCCAATGCCACATTTGAGTATGTTGAAGGGCAACATTTTAAATTATAACTGGTTTACTGGAGCCATGCAAGACCCTCACTTTAAGTTAGGGTTTCATATACATAATATTAAATATGCCGCTAGAGATTCCTTTTATGTTCCGGTCTGGTATTGTTTTGTTTTTATGTTTGTCCTACTTTTACTTATAATATTATGATGGTTTGCCATGGGCGAAAAAAAAACAACAAAAAACCATCCTTCACGAGGCTGCATCTGGACATAATTTCGACGGAGAAACTGCAAAATCACACACCGCTACTAAGAATGGCGTTACTCATCAGTCAATAAATTAATCGAAGAACGATATAAAGGAAAAATAATAAATTGAAGCTGGTCTATATTGATAACTTTCTCGCAAAATACTATTTTCATTTTTGTCCGGTGTATATATATATATATATTCATATTGATTTAGAACTCCCGTCATGTATTCGTTTCCGTGCAATTATATGCTTAATCCTATATAAATATATATAATGTAGACTGATCACAGATTTTATACAATTATCCCAATTTTCTGGAGAATCTGAACATGTTTTGCAACATTTCGGACTTGAATAAACAGAAGCAATTCTCCTGCAGTTTCCCGTATGACAGGCCGATCTATAAAGCTACATTTATCATGGCGATTTCTCTGAAACGGCTAGCGGTTAACGGCTATCCTCGGCCATCATTCATAACAAATCCGACAGATAATTCGTAGTCATGTCTCAGAAAATGGACATCATAAATTGACCTTATTTATAGTAATTAGAAGAAATCTTACGCGTGAATTCGTCAATTGCTGACACACGTGGTCTGCGTGCGTCCAATCATCTGTCCGACTCGCCCAGCTTTCAGTACCATTCTTAAAAAGAGAATCAAATCATTGTCCCTATACCGTCGAGCCTCTAACAAAAGTATTGGCTGGCCATCTCGGTTTTCACCTGGAAAGAGTGCTGTTTATAGAGAGTAAGTTTATATCTGATTCTGTTGTAGGCCTACTGCTTCACGAATTTATCTGCCTTTTACAGACTTCAACTTGAATCGGCCCTGTGACAATTCAATCGCCAGCGCACTTTTTTTGCGGAGGCAGTAATACCATAACACCAAAAAAAGTTTATCATTACAGTAGTGTTCACATTTTTCTAAATCTCGAGATAGGTACGAGCCTATTTTAGTATGCTATCAGCCAAATCCAGATGAATGGTTTCTTGCAGAGCCTAATCAAAAGCTGCCTTTCGACAGAGTCTCCTGATTCTAAAAGACATTTTCTGTGCGAATCCAAATGAATTGTTTCTTCTAGGGTCGAATCAAAAGCTGCCTTTCGACAGAGTCTTCTGATTCTAGAATGCATATTATTTGTTTTGCTTACTCGATATCTAGTCTTATATAGTCACGACCTTAGCCGAAAAGTTGTTATATTCGATCGGAAGATCCTAAGAAATAGAAAGTTATGTTTTAGAAGAATCTACTGATTGCATGCAGTATAACCGATTTGGATCACGAAGATATTAATTGATATTGCTAACGACACTGCAGGTGAACAAAATCTGTTTTATGTGGAGACAACAAGGGTAGCAAAGTGAGTTCAATACCAACGTGCCTGTGTGACTTTTTGTTCGTTCCTGGTGAAAAGGGACAAAAGTAAAAATACGAACATGTATATACACACTAATTCCGGAATAAAACGTCATCATATCTCTACAAACTGACTAGAAGTGCAACAATCGGCAAAATCTCGCGGAATTTCTCTTTATTTCATCACTAAGCTCGGCCGTGGTATTTTGATTGATTATTTATAGCCGGAATAAGCCATTACGGCTTTTCTCCTCAAACAGTAGTACAGCAGTCTAGTAATTAATACTCATAAATGACAGTATTTATATAATACAGTATATTCAGAAGCATACAATATAATGAAATGTTATATAATACATTGGTGACTGACAATGGGAGTTAATATTTAACTTTTTCTCAAGTTAAGTGCTTCACAAATATAATTACTGATATTTACCATTTCCTTTTTTGATTTTGGAATTAACAACGTATTAAATTTATATATACTAGGCTGTATAATGGGCAGCACAATAAAAAGTTGTATTCATCCTCCACCTTTCCCATATTACAGTTGATACATAAACGTTCAGATACTGGTATATTTCCATATCTGCCTTTCTCTATACATACGCCATGGTATCCACACCTAAAGCGTGCACATATATTTAGAGTTTTCCATGATACATGTATGATATGTAGGTGTATGAATATGGGTGAAAATCATACATTTTCTTCGCTGGAAGCCTATTTACCGCCGTATGCACAATACACTCATTAGCAAACATAGGATAATCGAGCGAATTTCATATGCATGGCTTTAGATGCACAATGTTTAGTTTAGGAGTAAATTATGTTCTGAAAGTAAACACAAATGGAAACTGTGGAATCTGTCTATATTGACAGTGTGATCCACAGGCTGCGAAAAAGTTCCAGCCAAAATGGCGATGATCGTATCACGCCCGAGATGATGTGCGCAGTACATTCGATGACTTCCGAGTGAGAAGTACATGCAAGCAAGCCTCTTTTGTGAATTGACTCTGGATCCAGAGTCGACCGCCAAGACCCATACAATGATGAATTAATCTTTCTCCAAACAGCGAATATCTGAGTCTAATTTTTTTGTTTTTGTTTGATTTGGGGTTAACACCGTACTTATTTCACTTATATATGACGGCGTGGCAGCCCAATTAAGAGTGTACAGAAAACACATTCAGTTTTTTTTCTTTATTCAGACTTTTCGACGGTACTTACGGTTGTTTCACTCATATGAAGGCGCGCCGTTCTAATGCTGAATGTAACGGACACCAGACAATGCCTTCGCACCAAATTTTTACTTCCGTTTGTTCTTTGTTCAGTTTACTTGGTTCTTAGTCTTTTAAGGTCATTCCTCCCTGGGACAGGCTGTTTTAAATTGGATCAACTTGAATTATTCGTACCCTTTTATATTTCCTACCACAAAAATCAGTGAAAAAAGAAGAGAAGCAAATAAACCCAAACATTGCTAATTTAGTAGGTAATTTTACATTGTTTCGTCTCTGTAAGACTGAAATACTGTAGACAACTCTTACTTATTCATTCACATATTGTAGTAGTCCATCTACATTCGATTGAAATTTCATATTGAGCGGGCCCGCCTCTAACATCGAGTCCAATACGGACTGATGACCCGAAGTGGACGAGACCAATACGGACTGATGACCCGAAGTGGACGAGACCAATGCGGACTGATGATCCGAAGTGGACGAGACCAATGCGGACTGATGACCCGAAGTGGACGAATTCACGTAAACTACATGTTCAATTATTTTTTTTGCAACAAATCCCCGTGTAGCCAAGCTCAAGTTAACATTTCATAACATTAATTGATTTATTTATTTGACTGGTGTCTAACCTCGTACTCAATGGCATTTCACTAATATATATATATGACGACTTTGCGTTGCCGGTGTATATGATGGTAAACCGGAAGAAGAAAAACTCGTATAAACCATCTGGTGATATCCGCAACCAGCAGAAACTTACCTGATATAACTAAGGTGCACAGGGGGATTCGAACCTTTCCCGGGAACAGTGAAGGGACTCAGCAGTCCAACGCTCGACCAACTGAGCCACAGCGAGATTGTCACGACTATACAACTTCAATTTTAAAATCAGCTAATTCTTTGAATGGTACGTGGCGTTCTCGTTGCAAATAGCATCAATTTCTTTTTTTCCCCAGTTAGGCCTATCATTATATAAAATATGTCACATATAACATAACAAACAATTCTTAAAATCCCATCTTTTATGTTTTGACTTCTAATTAACAGAAATCTGAATGAATGAGTCCGTTTTAAAGACCAAACTAACAGGCCAATAACAACCGCGTGCAATGTCAAAACTTTGAATAAGCTAACCCCTGAGTCTGCGCATAAACGGTCGTATCAAGAGCAAAAAACAAGGACAAATTTGCTTATCAAATATCACAAACAAGGTTAATGAAATGTACAAAACTTCGAGGAAACTGCGCAGTATTGGTAATTCAACCCATGATTCCTGATGCCTGAAGCGACAAGCAGACGGATTGTATATATAGCTGGTTTTATGTGGAATCATGGCAGATGTCTACGCGCATGCCGGGACGTCGTTCGCATCTGAGGCAAAAAGTAGATCCCGATATGGAGTCTATTGAGAAGGGAATTAACGCCTAAAAGTTGGGGTCGATTTTATAGATAGGGTTATATTCAACAACAGTCGGAACGGCGCTCAGACCAGCGTTCTGCAGGCTATTTTAGGATGGCGTCTGCGCCTAGCACGTGCATACCAGCGTCCCGGGTCTACAAGTCCCGTTAGATGACAACCTTTCTCAAAACAGAACAATTGAGACTGGATACAAATTTAAAACGCACCAGGACTCAAAAAATATACCCGACATATCATCTGTAACCTGCATGACTTAGCATTTATTGATCGGAAATGTCTTTTCCTTTGATGAATTGAAATACAACATTAACAAAAAAGCCTGTCACAAAATATCCGATGAAAATAGTCACTTTGAGACAGGGTGGAAGAAAACCAGACGAAAATCATCATGTGACCTCGATGCGCGTGCGGTCCTTCTGCGCTCAGTCATTATTCGCACGTGACCCACTTCATTTCGGTATTGTAGACGAATCTGCTTGTGAAATTAAATCAAGTGAACCTTTCCAATTAAAGACATTAATGATAGATGGATTGCGAAAACGTTCAACTCAAAGTGGATACGTAGGCCAATAACACTCAAATGGACCGAGTTCTCCTCAAAATACACTCATCTGCCAAGGGTCAATTCCTGCTTTACCAAACATTTAATATCTAAAAAACGTGTTTCAGTAAAGTTGAATAGGAAGAAGATAACCCCCACAAATTTGGTAGCGTTACCAATACATGCAAGTCTGTCTGATGATTAAGTGATTCATTTCCTGGTTTAAGTGCCCTTTAAGGCTTAACTATAAAAAGGTAATTACATTTGAGTCAGTGAAGAATAAAACCTCTTCCGTTCAACAACTTTAACGACATTCTCACTTTCAATATTTCTACACTTACCCTTCAGGCTATCGTTCTCACAACTTTGAAGTATAGAGGATATGTTGGGCTTGAAATGTTTCATATGGGCCACCATGGACACGGTTTATATGCTGCTTTTTAATTTCTATGAAACTGGTTTGAACACCCGGTTTGTTTTCACCAGGGGCACATGAAAACAATTAGGTTGATTGATTGATTGATTTATTGATTGATCGATTGATTGGTGTTTAACGCCGCGCTAAGGATATTTCACTTATATGATGGTGGTGCTGCATTCAAACAATATTCAGCGACTTAACACTACAATAAAATGTGTAATCACTTAAGTGTTTTTGCTTTTGGAAAGTTAATGTTCCTCCAGTGCTAAGTACGACAGTATGAATGTAATCTGGAGACATACTGCCCTTAGCCATAGGGCAAAAACAATTAGATGGCAAGGATCGATCTCTTAAGCATTAAATAGACCATCAAATAGAGATAGGCCAAAATATATCGTGGCAAAATGTTAAAATTATAACGTCGCACCATGTTGACGAGTGACACCAAGGACTATCTTTAATCCACTGGGGCCGGTTGCTCAAAGCGGTGTGTCTTTATTTTTCTGTACATTGGCCCAATATGGTTTACCAATAGGCCATGTAAGCCCCGTTCGCTTCTACTTGACTTCCGGGTACATCCTTGAAACTGTGGCCGTATGTTTGGAATAGCAGTCTTTCAGAACGGTATTTTCTTTTGCTTTGGTGGTGCAGTTATAGGACCGGACAGGACAATTGTCACCTTATTAACTTCACGTGTGATGTTATAAATAAAACAAAAGTATAAAGTACCCGGAACTGGAGTGAATCTCGTGGCATATCTTTGCATCACAATGATCACATGACGGGAATTAATATCCCAATAGGCCTATACTATGGCATATTAAAAAAAGGCTCGTACCTTTCTCCAGATTGAGAAGAATATACCCGCACAAATGTAATGATAGGCCACTCTTACTGTTTTTGTTGTAGTAATGTTTCCGCAAAAAAGTGCGGTGGCGAATGAATAGTCTTAATTTTTCTACCAATTTTGTAAAAATTAAACAGAGAAAAAATTTGCTATAGGGCTGATTCGAAAAACAGAAAAAAATACACTGTAAAAAACGATGTGTTTAATTAAAGACAGATTTTGTCCCTACTTAAAAAACGGTTTTCTGTCTCAATAAAAACACTTAAATGCATAAAGAGAAACACCTTTTGTGGAATAAACACTTAAGTGCTTAAAAACAAAACACTTCATAAACCTATTTAAGTGTTTTGGTAAAATCAGTATAGTGCTTCATTCAAAACACTGTGCACAGTGTTTCATTTAAAAACATTAATGTTAAACACCTAAGTGAGAGTATGACCAAATATGTTTATGAAGTGTTTGTTTTAAAGTACTGTAGTGTTTTGTACACAAATAGTGTTTTTATTGAGACAGAAAAGCGTTTTATTTGAATAATAGGGTTTTTAAAGTAGGGACAAAATGTGTTTATAATTAAACACATATTTTTTACAGTGTAGATTAAATCGTGAAGCAGTACCATCTAATCACATGTTAACTCACTCGCTACGAAAAGCAAAGAGGGATAACTCTTTCTAGCTGAACAACAAGATGGCCAGTCAATATATTAGAGTCAAAGACTCGACCGTTGGGAGAATGACTCGATTCTCTATTTTAGAATGATACGTTAACTGTTTGATAACCGCTGCCACTTATTCGTTGCTTTAACAATATTAGCAATCTCTTTCTTACTGAGCAAAATGTCCAATTGTAACTGAAATTGGCACGGACAAACCAACAGTGACAGACAGCTAATTTGCATGAGTTATTTTAAAATTTGCAAAATTCCGCATTTGTCTACGTTGCAAGAAAATAGCAAACTTCACAGACACGACAAGGGCAAACCATTTTGATATATAGATAATTTGCATACTTTTGGCACAATGCCCGTAAAATGAATTCTACGTACCAGAATATACATAAACAATGTGTTTGAGTTTCATAGTGATATATATATATGAAATTGTAACGGAGATCGGACGAAAAAACAACAACGGCAGACAACTAATTTGACTGTTTTTTTTGTAAATTCGTTAAATTTAATATTGTATATGCAAGAATCAAAAACCCAACTTGTACAGCATTTAAGATTCAGCCCGGACAAACTTTCTAGACGGACGGATGGACATACGGACACGTTGGCAAAAAAGTAAAACCCATAAATATGACACTTTGGGGATAGCACGCCCTTATATAAGTGAAATAACCTGTCACTTATATGTCAATTTTAAGTATTAACGGTTGGCCTAATTTAATTAAATATCCATTGTACAATTAAATCAACTTTTCCGGGTAAAATGAAATCAAAACATTTGGATGAGAAAATAAACCGTTATATTTGAATGTTCGCTGTTCTTTGTTTTGATCAAGACTGGGTTTTAATCTCTGCAGGTGCATAACACGTGCAAAGGTGTGTCACTTCATCTGCGCAGTCGCGTGCACATTTGGGAACGCGCATGATCATGGTCGACATGACACGTGCCTCTAAACTGACGTCATTTTGGAATTGTCTCGCGTGCTGCAGTTCTCTTGGGACCACAATCGTACAAAAACATACCCAAACAATGTACTCTGGGCTGTACTAATGGCAAACGGTACGTTGAATTATTAATTAATACATTTAGGACGCTAGAATATCACCCAGAAGGTTTTGTAGTTTGTTTCTTTGGTGTTCAGATCTACAACAACAAATGTTGTCTGATTCCATATTAACAGTCTGATTGTCAAAATATCGACGTGGATTTATGTGTCCATTGGGCAATTTCAAAGAGACTAAGTGCAGAATTCATAAAGACATACAACTTATTTATTTGGACATATACAGGCCTTAGGAATTATCTTTTCAGACTTTTCTAGTTCTGCTAGGTTGATTGAAAACGGACAGTGGTTTAATATAATATCGCAATAATTAAAGCTTCAAAGTCGAAATGCACTTATAAGATTGTTTATTTTTTGTCAAAGTAGGCCGCTTCATATACGAGAGTTTATTATAGTTATGGTGTCCTATTAACGGATAGACTTAAATTGGTTTTCATAAAACAAAAGAAAAGAAAAGAGAAATATATCTAATTAATTTTATTATTTATATAAATTTTATTAATTTTATTATTTATAAAATTATGTAAACTATCCACCTAGTTATCTTGCAGACAAAGAATATGTCCACGAATTAAAGTTCCTTGAAGTGTATTTCAATAATTAATTGGACAACGCATATACACCCAATCGGTGTCCAGACATTCATCACACTATAGATGAAAATCATGATCATGTTAAAAAAAAAATTACCTCATTTTGTATTATTCTTTGATATTTCCTTACATTTCTTATTGTTACCAAGTAAGGAGCAATACGTACCCAACCCATATAAAATCTCTTGAGATTCTTCAACAGAAAATGGTGCGAATCATTAATCTATCTGGTAGGTTACCCATTATTTGCTCAACAGAAAAATAAATACTCTTATACAACTAAATGACGAATTCCTAAGGATTCTGCTCGTCAATAGCTTTTTGAAACATTATAACTCCTTACCAATTTTTTCAAGAACGTTATTTACTAAAGTTTCAAACGTATATTGTTATCCAACGCGACAGTCACCACTAAACCATTTCTGTGTATATAATATATGTTTACAACATAATGACCTATATACTGCCAATTAAAGCCATTAATCATGAAACAGTTAACCTTCTCTATGTAAAATATGTAAATCAAAATCACATTATTGAGCACAATCCTTTATTTGCGTTTATATGAATGTAGGCCTATAATAGTGAATCATTTGCTAATTATTTATTTATTTAAATGTATATTAAAATTTTTGAAATATTATAACACACTGTTAAATTATCTGTTTCATTGTTTGATTATTTGTCTTTGGGGTAGAACATTATGGGCTTTTTATTCCTGTCTGATTTTACAGAGTTTGTGAAATTTTACTTTTTGAAATTGGTGAAATTAAATCATCAAATTAGATTGTTTAAATATTTGTTTAATCAACGTTTTTTGCAACCTGTACACGAGCCTTTCAACAAGCATGTTTAACGCCAGCTATCCTACACTCCAATCTTACGCCTAGAATTCTGGAGATTATTTTCGATGAAATTTTGTTTGAACTCATTTTGGAACGGTCAAGTACCCATAACACGTGACCGTCGAGCGATGTCTGCTTCAAACCCTGGAACAGAGATGAACATGCGTCCATTAAGAGCAAACTTATTTCTCGTCATTGGAGGTTATGAAGTACCTCTAAAGTCACAGGAACAAAAGCGTATAGTGCATAAACAGACCAATCGACGCACCTGTGAGATGTGATCTTTTTCAACTGGACAATTAAACACTGAATATGTCAGTGTGATTCATTACTGGACGTCCTAATGGCGCCGAGCTCGTGCCAGTCGCGCGCCGGTCACGTGTGCTTCGTGAGTCTTGGAAACGAGGCAGCATCTGTCGAGCAAATTGAACGTCCAAATTGTACATATATACAATATCTCACTAAGCAATGGTAGTTCTTTGTGTATAGCCAGAAAGTCCAATATTTCAACTGCGCATATCATCTTCATTACTTTGACAATTTTAAAAATAATAAAAAGAAGTTCTCCAACTTTGTAAAGGATTAATTTTGACAAGCTATAGATGTGTCACTTCCGGTTGCTGCTTCATTTATGTCAAAGTAGGTTTACAAGATCTGATTAGACAAGAACCGCGTTTTTTTTTGTTTTTTTTCATTTGCCGTTATTCAACAAAGTCTATAATTCACACATGCTTCGAAGTCTATAGATGTTGTCAAGTGGCGCGAATAAAGCTCCTGTCGCTCTATCTCTCATATCTAGGTATTATTGCGCAACATATAAACACAGATGGAATGATTTGCAGGGGTCGGGTTTTCAAAGGTTCGTTCGTTAGACCAGCTGGCCGTTAAGCTAACAGAGATTCGAACAACCGGAACCAGTTCTATTTTAGCAAAATCTTTAAGCACATACCATAGGAAGGGCTTTCTGGCGACCATACTTTGGGTTTGAACATATTTACTGTTTTGACACCGTTCTCCCTCCTGCCAGGGTGATTCAAAAGCTCGATTCCAATTTCGACTTATCTAACAAATATCGCTAAAATTAAGGGCATTAAACGAAGTTGCCAAATTTCAAAAGAGCTACGATAAAGATTAAATAAAGTTTACATTGATCATATAAAATGTACAATGAATTTATAAATAAGAAACTCCGAATAAGAAAGCCAAGTTGTTTACACAGATAATAGTTTTCGGATGTATTTTGCCATCATCAATTAAAAGTATATATGTGATTTGGGTTTCTGTTGTTTTAAAAAACTTGAAAATGATCTGTGGAACTACTTGATAAATATGCAATAGATCAAATCTTTCATTATTCGGATTCAAGGGGCTGATTGGCATTCCGTGATTGATTGGATGAGTGGCTTTCCGTGGCTAATTGGCTTTACTTGGCTGATTGGCTTTCCGTGGCTGATTGGCTTTCCGTGGTTGATTGGCTTTCCGTGGCTGATTGACTGATTGTCTTTCCGTGGCTGATTGTCTTTCCATGGCTGATTGGCTTTCCGTGGCAGATTGGCTTTCCGTGGCTGATTGACTGATTGGCTTTCCGTGGCTGATTGACTTTCTGTGGCTGATTGTCTTTCCGTGGCTGATTGGCTTTCCGTGGCAGATTGTCTTTGCGTGGCTGATTGGATGATTGGCTTTCCGTGGATGATTGTCTTTCCGTGGCTGATTGAATGATTGGCTTTCCGTGGTTGGTTGACTGAGTGATTTGCTTCCCGTGACTGATGGACTGATTGGCTTTCGGTGGCTGATTGGCTTTCCGTGGTTGGTTGACTGAATGAGTTGCTTTCCGTGACTGATGGACTCATTGGCTTTCCGTGACTGATGGGCTGATTGGCTTTCCGTGGCTGATTAACTGATTGGTTTTCCGTGGCTGATTGGACGGCCTCCGTCCGAGTGTTGGTGTATGCCAACAGTATAGGTGTAGCAGCAAAGAATGTGAAGTCACTTCAAGTATTAGCTCAGTTCATTTTCATTTTTTTTATTCACCATAATGTGTAGTTAAATTGTTTGAATACAGATTGGACAGCTTAGACGGGGATAAAGTTCATAGGAACTTGTTCTATCCCATGTTTGGTAAGAATAATAAGTAAAAGGGGTGATATAACGAGGATATACATTATGTATGAATAATGAGCCCTTATATATAACTTATTTACAGAAGATACATCGACTTAACTGAAAATACCTCGGCAACATTCATAAGGAAAGTAAATAATCATTTAGTTTGTATTTAAATGATGATTAGGAAATCAACGATTTGAGTTCAACATTAAGAATATTCCACTCTCGATTACATTTAATTGGTAGCTTATAGAGCGATAGATTGGTGTTGTATTATGGCCTGTGCAAGTTGTAGTTATGGGTTCTTGACTGGTATAGACGTATGTCGCTTTGTCGGGTAAACAGTCAGTCCTTCGTAGGTCATTGTGAGTTGCGAAGGATTATGGAAAAAATTGTGTGCAATAATTAAACATGATAGTTGGTTTAGTTTATATTTTTGTCAACAGTAATCACACTGGCACAGGGATATTGACTAATTAAAGTAGATAAATTATCACATGTTCTAGATCAATTCTCAAAGACAAGTTTCTAGATAGACCTATATTCAACATTTTTAGCCTGGTAAAGATTCAGTGTGCGAAAGTTTTGGAGAAAATGTGATAATGCGTAGAGCTCGTTTTTGTAGAAGATAAAGTGGATGAAGATGTTTGATTGGTGTTACCCCACAGTGCATTAGCATAAGTTAAATACGGTGAAATCAGAGATTGGTACAGAATGAATAGAGTATGTTTGTTTAAGCAGTTTCTGATGTGACGAATGATGCCGATGTTACGGGATATTTTTGTTGAGATGTTACTGATATGATGTGTCCACGAAAGCTTATCACTAAAAATTATACCTAAAAATTTAAACTCAGTAATTCGAAGAATATTTTCATTTTTTATTGTTATGACGGGATGAGTGGGGACAGTATGAAATTCGACCAGGTTTGATTACCATGTATTTAGTTTTGGTCACATTTAAAAACAGAGATTTGCTGCTAGCCACTGTTCAATGTTACAAAATTCGGGATTCATAACAGTAGTAGCATCTTGAAGAGTTTCAGATGAAACGCAGACACAAGTGTCATCTGGAAATAAAGTGAAGTGAAGAAGTGTGGAGGATGTAATAATGTCATTGATATAAATCAAAAAGAGAATAAAGGACCGAGAACTGTTGGAACAAAAAAAATCCTAAAATGCTTAGAAATACAGCATAGGTGTAAGGACAGTGCTGCTAGACATA
>JAVFBZ010137207.1:8785-22386 GCA_032466195.1 Katharina tunicata
ACGCAAAACTGAAGGAAGTCATCGTCAAAGTTTTGGAGCACCGAATGTTCAACTCGGAGGTGTTGAGAGCTACAACACAAAGTTTGGGCTAGATTAAGAGCACAAGCTGTTTACCAGTATCCGTCAACTTAGAATTAAGTGGGTAAAATCTTGAAAATCATTACTGCGCTCATAACTTACGGTGATTACACATACAACTTATTAATTCGTTTTGGCGCACCGAAATGTCAACTAGAATGCTTTGCTTAACACAACAGTAAGCTTGGAGCAGACTAGGAGCATGCACCGTAGAATCAAGAAGATTGTGGGACAAACAGTTTATACGTGTCAAGAATATCGAAAGAAATCAGTTTTGATTATTTTACAGCAGTATATGTAATTTTGAACGTGTATACATACTTGTGCAGTATATTTATTTCTTATACAACCCTGTTCAGATTGTAAACAAATTACAAATGAACAAGCACAAATTCAAATGTCAAACCAAGGGAACTCCGTACTCCGGGGTGCTCTCTGAGCTAAAGGGCATCGGGGAGCTGATATGTCCAAGAGGTCCTGTTATTGTCTTGTGGAGACCTCGTGGATTGCCATCGTCGTTGAGGGTGGTTTCCTTTACCTATTGGGCTGACAAGCCGTCATATGAATGAAAAAACGGCGTAAAACCTGAATCAATCGATTAAAATGTTCAATCTTATAAACTAAGGTTTGTGCGCAGTAACCTTAATGTTAGTAAAGCTTTGACAGTCGTATAATTGGGCAGACTTTCAGTATTCATGCGAATTTAAGAAATGCGAGGAAAATCGAATAGAAACTGTTTAGGACAAGGCCGTTGGCTTGTCATCCTCAACTAGAATCGCCAATACACACAGATCCAATTAAAGCCACTCGGGAAACGTATTGCGACAAATCTCCCAACTGAAACGGATTTACCCCGGGAATTTCTTGTGAAGACTGATATCAAATAGGGTCAATTAATCAAAGCCCTGGGTTACATTGGGAACCAATCCATTCTGCTGTCGAACTAACTACAAGACACGGTCAGTAAAGCTTCTAACACAACAATGTGTGTGGTATAGTTTTAAACCCGATTGGGAATTGGTACTGATTAATGTGTATCCAAACCTATTAACAATTTTTTTGTTTTTTTTTGTATGTATTGTTTCGGAGGTCATAGCACGTAAACACAAAGTGTTTTTGAAAGTCCTCAGTCATCCACGTTGGTTTTGACAATATATTTCGGCTGTATTATGTATGCCCCTTTCAGTCAAACGTATATGAAGAGTATAAGCACAACAGACTGTATATGAGTATTGTGCATTATCTAATGAAGTTACATTATTTCAAACCAGGCAGTCCAGAAAGGAAATATAATTCATCGGATAATTCACTATAGTCGTCTGGTTATATAAACCATGTAAGCTTTATACATGCTTACCTGGTGATGGCAAAATATAGCCAAAATGAATTACCTATACAGATATAACAATCTTATTCGTTTATATAATATTCTCTCTTACTTCTAAGTGATCTGTAGAACTACTGGATTTTGTTAAACAATATACCTTTAAAAAACAGTACAAGTCATATACATGTACCTATATATCAATGTTTTCTGAACGTTATAATATTAACACATCTAGACTTAATGTAATCATAACAAAACAATTGATGTATTTCATATTTATGATGGGTACTTGCGTTGTTGTTGTGCAGTTGGAACCTGGAAAAAAAACCTTTCTAACCGACCACCGTACGATATGCGCAGCAGCCGGAAATTTCTCCTGTGTACCTATGGTAGACAAACTGGATCCAATCTTTCCCTCCTGAGTTTTTGAAGGCAGCATTTTAATCCTAGGCTCGACCAACTGCGCGGCCTTGCCTGTCAATCCTAACTTATTGAAGGCAGCACTACAATCCTAGGTACAACCAACTGACCCACAGCGCGGCCTCGTCTCTCACTCCTAACTTATTGAAGGCAGCACTACAATCCTAGGCACAACCAACTGACCCACAGCGCGGGCCGCCTCTCACTCTTAAGCTACTGGAAGCAGCACTACAATCGTAGGCACAACCAAATAACTCACAGCCCCCCTCTCACTTCTAAGCTATTCGAGGCAGCACTACAATCCTAGGCACAACCAACTGACCCACAGCGCGGCCCGCCTCTCACTCCTAAGCTGTTGAAGGCAGCACTACAATCCTAGGCACAACCAACTGACCCACATCGCGAGCCTCCTTTTACTCTTAAGCTATTAAAGGCAGCACTACAATCCTAGGCACACCCAACTGATGCTGATACAGCGCGGCCCCGCCTCTCACTCCTAAACTATCGGAGGCAGCACTACAATCCTAGGCACAACTAACTGACACACAGCGCGGCCCCGCCTCTCGTGAAAACAGTCATGCATTTAAAGTCTGGAAGATGTGTGTTACAGTGAATATCCATTGTTTTTTATTTTGTGCGAAGCTATAAATGTAAATTATCCCACGGTGCCACCAAAAATCTATAGGCATAAAAATGTAAAGGGCTACCGCACCAACCATCGTTGTATGACGAGATAATGTCGCCCTTTAGTTTTATCATACTTGTAATATGTTAAGGATATGTGTGAACCAGTTGTTTCGTAAATGTTTGAAGGAGCGTTCTATGCATTAGATTTTGTAGAAGACTTCCCGTCTGGTTCGATTGATGGGTTTCTCGTGCAGTCATACCAAAACACATTGAGGTTACAAATAAAAACACACGCATAACCGCCTGTGGCCCTTTAAGTCCAAACCTTTTTATAAATTAACGATTCTAAATGAAGTATATTCTATTATGGTGGCTGCGGAGTTCGCGGGTGGTTTTTACGAGGTTCCTTCCCGTTTTTCCACAATACACCGGCACAACCAATTAATAATAATTAATAATAAGTCGTCATATAGGCGAAATAGTCTTTAGTACGACGTTAAACACCAATCAAACAAAATAAATGCAATCAACGAAATATTTTGTAAAATTTAACAACTGTATGCATGTCTGTATATAATAAACCGTATTTTGGTTCCTACATTTGCAGGTAGACAGGGTCATTTGTAATACTACTGAAATACTAGAATGGATAACGCATGTAGGCACAGTTTACAAGGGGAAACGCATAGGCATGTAGTGATGCACACATAAATATTAAGTATAACATTTCTAGTGAAAGAAATTGGTATCTATTTATTAGAATTTCCATGTTCACCTTATATATCATGCACAATTACTAACATATATTAAACCCGATTCCAACAGTTCCTTGTCTGTTTTTTAATATAAAGAAAGAACTCATATATATTTAAATTTACGATTGTTAACTAAAAGATTTGCAGAGAAGGTAAGTGTTGAGAACGCTTGGGCTGTTCCATTTTGCAAGGGCTTATATGGAATATCAGGCATTATGACCTGTAAGTCACGTCATATGACGAAAGAGATTTCCAGTTCCAAGTACAACCAATTTTTCTTTTAGTTATAACATGACACCTGAAGTTAATAAGGTAAAAATTATCCCGTCCAGCCCTTTATAACTACACCAAAAGCAAAAGAAAATACAATTCGATGAGGCGCTCTTCAAAACGTACCATCAGAAATGCAATGGTGTACCCGGATGTCAAAAGAAGGCAACTCACACGGCAAATGTAACTGTTTTTGTTGAATTAATTACAGGTAATTTTTTTCTGTATGGATTCAAACAATTGAACACAAAAACCAAGGTCACTTTTAAGACGACTAGGAGTAATGTCGGTACATCTAGTGTGGACCAGATTGGACAGCAAATCCACATTTAAATATTAATTGGTATGTTACGTATGGGATATCCTTCACTTACAGATTGTCTTAGAAGACCGACTTTTTGGTGTATTTTTCTTCTCATATTAACCAAAAACTTCCAAAGCTGTGTGCGTTAAATCTCAAAAGTCAAATTACTATAAATAAAGGTTCATACATCAGATATGAAGAGACAATTTATTTAGGACAGTAAGTGCGGTTGCCCCATACATGTAGAGTGTATTGAATGACCTTGATTTTATTATTATAAAATTAGTTGCGACCACTCCATGTTAGTTTGGTAATTATGTTAAGAGCTCTCACGTCACGATACACATCTTCTTTGCTGCTAAGACACGTCGAGTACTCACAATAGTTAAATCGTCAGCAATACCAAGGAAGCTTTTGTTAATTCCTTGCATTTACAATAACAATTCTAGCAGCCAATAAAAACGTTTATCTTTCTCTCCTGGCAGCACACCTTATGTTAAGTTTACTTGAGAGAAATCGACCGAGATATAATAAGAAAAAACTCATTTGAGCAGAAAATAAGTTTTCTATAAATCACGTCTGGTATTGACTTTGTTCACCTTACTGTATAACCTGTATCAGATGTATCTAGAGACCTTTGGAAACACGGTCAATAATATGAGTGACATCCCATTAAGCGTTACACTTTCTCACTCTACAACCCTGGTAATTCCACTAGTTATCGTTTGATATTATTCAACAGTAGATACGACATACATGTATATTGATGACATCACATTTTGGACGTCATCGCCCTTATAATGACACCTCAATGTCGTGATGTTACCTACGTTCTTGCAAACATACGTTCCAGTGTTGTCGCCATTGTTCCATTCCACTCTCGAAATGTTGATATTTGTGTGATAAAACATAAGAAATTGTATTAGTGTTTTATGATATATTTTTCAAATGAGTGGTGTAACTTAAATTTGTACCGAGCCTCTAACGATATAGAAATAGAAGTTTGATCACGAGTTTTCAGTATGTTTTTGTTTGTAGGCTAATGAGAGCGGGGACATTCATGTTGGCGTATACGGACATGATTGCATTGAGCCTTACCACCTACAGGTCTGTCGCCAGAAATATAGTTCAATATATAGCCAACATAGCAAAATTATTCACGTGATTAAAGATTTAAGGTCAGATATTCGATACGCCTTGTTAAATGTCGTCTCACTCGTGTTATATTAACAATGGCCAAAGTATGGGAAAATAAGATATATTTTCTTAGCAATTTTTGTTGTGGATTTCCTTATATAATCAATATAAATTTAAGTTGAAAGCAACAGACTGACCCTGTCCAGGGCAGGGAATAGGGTCAACCATATCTACGTCATCAAATGTTTGGCTCAATGCCGTTAACTGTGTGAATCTTTGTTTAGCTTTCGCTTTGTTTACACTGGGATTGTATTATGTCGGGCAACTATCAGCGTATGCTGTGCTTACCTCTAATGATATGAAAATCCCAACTTTCTCATTGGTCTAGTTTAGACATATCTGATATAATCTGGTAGATTTATCTTTACAATAAAACCCACATAGCATGTTCATCACTGAACGCATTTAAATTGGGGCAATCGCTGCTGCTTTTAATTGTCTCATCGTGATGCCATTATATTTGATAAATTCTGCAAAACAAATTGGAAACATATTTTTACAATTAAATCAATATTATTATAAGCAAACCGATGGGTAAAGTATAAATATAAAATCGGAAAGAATAAACATCTGTATACCTAATACCCGGCATCAAAAATATTCACTTACATATGATTGTTCTTTAACAATCATCCGTTCGGTGGTTTGACCCAGAAGATGAAATATATATGAATTAAAATTAACGAAATTAAATATAATTTTACCAATTTATTTTGGGGAACGGATGATTTGGTGTGTTTTTAATCTAATCTAAGTTTAATCTATGTTGACGGAAAAACATTCAGATGCTTTCTGCGTTACATCTAAATACTTGGTGTACCCATCATGTACATCACTGTGCATTGTTTCTTAATTGTGATCCATATATCAGAAATAACAGAGACGTTGTACAAAGGATAGTGAATAACAATTATATACTTTTGTAGCTGTCCCATCCAAGTTTATTGGCGCATTAACTCGGGTAGAACGTCTTTAAACCCTTGACTCTATTGCATGGCCTTGACTATAGATTATTATTGCAAAATTAGTTCCGATCAGTCCATGTTAGGTTGGTTATTAGGTTAGGAACTCTCAAATAAAATAACACATCTTGTTTGAAATCAGCACACGTCGACAATACAACAGCGCATAGAAGTACGCAGCATGATTGAATCGTTGGCAATACGAATGGAGCTTTTGTTAATGGACGAAATGTACAATAACACAATTTCTATAGCTAACAAAAGCGTCTTTCTTTCTCTCCTGGGCAGCAAACCTTAAGTTAATTTTAGTGGAGAGTAATCGACCGAGATATAATAAGAAAAAACTCATTTGAGCAGAAAATTAGTTTTCTATAAAACACAACTGGTAGTGACATGGTTCATCTAACAGTGACCTATATCAGATGTATCTAGGGACCTTAAGAAAAGCGGTCAATAATTTGAGTGAGATCCCGTTTGATGTTACACTATATCTTGTGTATTGATTTAGAGTTCCAATGATATTTACGAACCTTTTGCCTTCCTCACTCTTTAGGGTTCATATTCCACAGTCTTTCCACAACGAGACGTTGCACCTGGATCTGAAGTTGTTATGGGTAACCTACCAGTCAAATGTATTAACGGTTACATGAAGATGGTGAGGAACATATGTGGTGAATACACATTTAGCAGATACAGATATTTAGGTACATCTGGTGATAGGTACAATCTAAAATTTGTAGGCATATATAGGGTTATCGTAAGTTTTCATGATAGACAGAGGTCATACATATGCTTCAGCTACATGTGTTTTAATCAATACTTGCTTTCAATGTCACAAATTACCCAACCTGTACTGTTTAAGCTGTTGCAAGCGTATCATACTGATTTGTCTCCAAACTATGAGTTCATCGGTAAGATTCACATGTTCTTTGACTAGAAACTCTGAGATATTAACCAGTTCGATTCGATTAATTCGCATGCATCCGGTTGGCTGATAACCTTTTTCTAATCACTGAAAACTTGGTACGTCTGTGTTTGTTTCTGGAGTCGTTTTGCTCAAACTCGTCTCACTTACAAAGTACTTTTATTGTCAAATGTTAGGGTAAAGCAATAGGAAAAGTGTGTTGAACTGTACATGTGATAATTTGTGTTCAACATGATGAACTGTCAATACAAACAGGTGCTAAAAATCGCTCTGCACCTATAGGCCTTTAAGTTTTTGTCATATGCTATAAAATTACAAATCTAACTAACTAATATAAGTAGTTAGTTGCATCTTTACTGGGGTTCGTTCTTACATCAAGTTTGAGGTTACTCGAACCATCAAAGCTCAAAATTTGCGATATTTTTTTTTGCAAAGTCACATAGTTGAGATAGCATTTGTCGACACGATTTCAAACAGTGGTGTTTTGACAATCACTTATATACCGGTAGTTTTCTGGTGGTGATTAACGGGCTAATCGGAAATCCCCAATGTGAGTGAATGTATGGACAGTTTGTGTTTATTATGTGTTGAGAATGTTAGTTGGATGCACTGGTATTAAGCTTACTGGCACCATAGGTGGTTGATTGTTGTTAATCTATTAACATATTGATCACAGCATGAACTCCAATTTGACTTGAGCAGCTTTATTTAATTCATGGGAAAAAATACATGGTTTATTTCACAATGTGTACACAAATTGTTTGTAAAGAATAGACAGACTTCAACAATTAGGGATTATTAACAAATTGTTTTAATTACTTTAATGATTCTTGCATGAAAGCGGTAAAGTGTCATGAAATTGATCAGAAATACATTGAGCTCTTGTCCCTGCTTTTATTTTTCGCAGTACCATACTTGGGGAATGTCTACTTCTCAGCTAGTATTATATATGCCAGTACCAGATTATCAGAATAACTCAAAAAACAAAAAATATATATATATATATAGGGGGAACATATAGCGATTGCTTTTTCCGTCCGGCGGTACGTGCGTCCGTGCTTCCGTGTGTGCGTCTGTGCGTGCGTGCGTGCGTCCGACATATTTTGTCCAGACCAAAGCTCGGTTACTATGTAGCATACCAGTTTGACACTTACACACGTCAGTCTTCTACATATGCAGATTTGCAACGTTTAACCTATTCATCCAAATTTTCAAACATAAAATTAAATGACTTCTAACTGGATTTTTTATATAACTTTTTCACAAAATGCCGGACAAAAAAGAGAATGTTCTTATAAACAAATAAAATGAAAAATGTTGACCCTCGAAGGGGTACTCCATTTTTAAAGAAGTATCAATTTGAAAATGAGGTAGCAAAAAAAAAACATTTTAAGAAGAACACAAATTCTGTTTTAGAAAAACAATAATTCACATATTATTGTTCTATATTCTGAGACGAATCGGAATGTATATACTATTATTGATTAATTCATAATAATTTAGAAGTAAACGGCGAAACATAAATCAAATTTTTGACGGTAAGAGTTAATATAATTAAGATAATAAGCAATTGTCAAGCGAATTATGTTTCATTACCTTAACACTCGGAACAGCTGTCATCACTAACAGGGTTCAATCTACTTTTATTGTTAGAAAGATTTGATTGTGTCTAATTCGCTGAAACTTACATGTATGTTTTTATGTAGTTAATAATGGCAAGTAACAAGATAGCTTAATGTCTCTATTATATAACTGAATTCGTTTTTTTTTTTGTCAAATGCGAAAGATCACGTTAGGGTTCATCAAATATAATGCCACAACGTTGTTTTTTACATGCTTCTTATATTTTTTAAAGAAACACAATAAAGGAATTATGCAACCTAGTTTTATAACACTGGACTCACAATAAAACGTTTTAGTTCAATTGAGCTTGCTTCGTACAAAATCAACTTTCAAATTGACTTATTGAAATTGACATACAATTTCTAGTACTATAAAGTACTTAATAAGCCAATAAACCCGCTCTGGGCTGAGTCTTCAAAAGTTAAGCCACGCTTAAATGAAAACTTGACAAAGAAACTATTTTGTGACGCGAGGTCACTCAACAATACCTAGAACTCAATACGCCTTTGAACAACCGGTCTCTGAAAAAGAATTGTTAGTTCCTATATTTTTTTACATAAAGATGGATGAATGTAACAAGAAAATGAACTTGTGTGACATGTTTCTTAGTGAAGGGTCATATACTAAGCTCCAACCAAGCAAGTGATGCGAAGCTCAAACTTGTGTTCATTGTGGGATCATCTGTCATTTTGACACAACCGTTATGACGGATTTTGCGAAAATGATTTTTTCTAAATATATTCATTGTATACGTTAATTGGCAAAAGTTTGATTGAAGCTGTTTTTGCATAAGTATTCAAAAAGAGGTGTTAGAGGGTTCACTTTATCTGACAACTCTTAACATCGCTAGTAATTGTAATTCACAGAGAAGTGGCGAAAACATCGAACGAGTCCGTTCTGGGTTAGGTCTTCATTTCAGTATAAATGGTGGCAATTTTATATATTGGTCTTTTAGATTAATACCCTGGCAAGTTTATTTAAATAATATTTCGATCACCTTTGGTTACAAAAAACATGGCTGCCTTCATACTGTTATTCATATAGTTCACTTTTAGTTCCCTAGATATAGTTTTGATAAACATACCATTTTGTGATGGAGCTATTCTAAATGAATATATCTCAATTACTGAGACAGAATTAAATCATAATCACTGTCTATCTAGCATAGTCGTTGAAATGAAAACAAAGATTATGTTCTGAATTGTAATATGATCATTGATTATAAAGCTCAATCGTTTAGAACCGCAGGAAACTACTGCTCATTCCATTTTGTATTAAGGATTCTCTAAGTTTCTTTCAAATTGTTTATGATTTGATGCACGTGCTTAATTCCCTAGCCGGACTGATCGCCGCTGATTTTACGTGTTTCAAAATATTTGGTAAATTCAGCGAAATAAATCTGAAACTTCTTTTTACCATTATTTCTACAGCCTTTCGTGATGATAGCTTCTTACTAGAATGAAAAAAGTGCAAATGTTCTCCAGTCTAGTTGAAGGCCTTCCGTCAGGATTCACTGTGTTAATAGACTCCGCAGTCCTTTTTGGCACAACCTACCTCGGTACAACTGTACGAATAGCGCTGTAAAAATGTTACGCAAGACTGATTTGTATGGTAGTTATTACTGAACAAGCGTACAACAACCAAATGGATAGGCTAGTAACAAATCTGAAACCATTATCATGAACTCATGTTAATCAGCATTAAATAAAGTGCAATTCATATACAGATATATTTGTCCTATTGTTATCGTCTATTCGGCGTGTTGGCAAAATTAATGTAAATTAAATTACAAAAATGACACCACTCCGTATACAAATCTATTCTAATATACAAATAGTGCGGAAACACGGGAAAGTCTTGTTGAAGAACACCTTAGGCTTGTCCTTAAACCAAAATCTTAGATACACAAAAATCCAATTAAAGTCGCGCAGGAAACGTCCGACAAAATATCTGAGCAGAACAGGATATATCCCTGGAATTCCTTGACAAGAGAGATATGAAATACTGTTAATTATTGAAAGCCACGATATCTTTGGGCGTTAACAAACTCTCCACGTCAGAATATCTTCAATGCACGGTTTTCACCGTTTAATCAAAAGTACGCCTCACCTCCCCCGCCAGGAAATAGCATTGAGAATGGACGACTCTTGTTTAAACATGTACATCATTAGCGTTTCGGTTGTGCCCAGAATAATACATCGTAAATTGTACTAGGAAAACATGTATTTAATTTTTGTCTTAACTAAATATACACATCTGGAGGGAGATTTCATTGTTCGTATTGGCACCTTGTATTCAAGAATTTCAATGTGTTCAGGTGATTAACGTATTTCGTGAATCACCTAGTTTTAACCATTAAAATCGTAACTTAAAAGCACATTCATCGGACATATAACCTGAATATATAAAGGCGCTCTTGAATCAAGCTGAAACATGGGTGTAAGTGCGCATTAATTATATATAACATGAAATATGCATTAAGAAGAGTTTTTTTGAAAGAATGTATGTTTGCTTTAAATGTGCTCCCTGACACACACAGGGCAAGTAGTCATTCATGTATTTAATTATTGTTTGCCGTCGTCATGACGATTTTGCATTGCTACTGTACGGTGAAAAACCAAAACCATTTCATTATCCACAAGTAGCGGGAAACTTGATATGCCTAGTAAATGAGATAGTAATAGGGGATAGTAAATTAGGCTTCATGTATTTTTATTTTTATAAAATGGAAGTTATTGGTGAACATGTTTCAATAAACGATTTTACGATGAGATTATTTAAGGAGACGCAGTCCTAAGTTAACGTTTAGTCTGCAATGCCCAAAAGACACCTTCGTAAAAGCAAAATCAAGTTTGCAGTTATGTGTGCTTCTTGCTAGAGGGCTTATCTTTAAACGAGGCAAGTCCAAGGTCGTCTTTGATCCCAGGATATGTAGTGTAGTAAAAGAAACCTGAGTTAGCACGCGTTCTTACTTAGATAGGGCTTTCTGAGACAACGGATATACTGTGTGCCCAAAGGCCACTGTCCAGAATCAGTACAAAACACCAAACAGACTCTGTGTCTGTGTTTTGTTTTTGTTAGATCATAAATCAGAACGTAAGTTATATATTGAATCGTGGGTCCATTCATGAATCATCCTACTGGTGTGTCAAATCCTTTAATGGTCTTGGGCCATTACTTTTAAGAACGAACAAATGTCTTCAGAAGGATCAAGACATAACATGAGTCTATCGCATTATAATTCAATAATGTGAAATAGATACAGATATGTAAATATGAACCCACCAGTCAAAAACTGTCAATAGCCGGTGATTTATAATTTACATCGGTATAGTAATAATATTATTATTTCACGTCAGCCCTATCCCGCTGAGCTGTGTCCGAGGAGCGGATACAAGATAAAGAGTCTGTCAACGTTGAAAATTACAGGAAACTGGTATCGACCAATGTTGTATTTCTAGATAATCTCAACCGTTTGTGTCATTTATGTTTGTAATATGCGGAAGTATATGCTTTGAGACGACATAAATATGAAGCATTAGATCTGATCGTGATATCAATGACGTATCCAGGCGTTTGGGTATTACGACTGAAGACTTTCTGGTGGTACGACTGATTAATCACCCCTTCAACTACACTAGAACATGTTCAGATAGAACAAAACGCCAACCATTCGATAATTAACTTATTTGAGAATGATTTTCAGCATAACTGTTGCAGTTATACTGTCAGGTAGGTCCTTATATTAGTTGCTTTCGTGATGTGGCTTGTTACTTGCTTCAACACTGCTTTAGTATAATAAGCAACGCGCAAGCCTGTAAAAAGTTATACTGTCAGGTAATGATAGCAAAATGTATTATGAG
This sequence comes from Katharina tunicata, assembly GCA_032466195.1. Classification (NCBI taxonomy): domain Eukaryota; kingdom Metazoa; phylum Mollusca; class Polyplacophora; order Chitonida; family Mopaliidae; genus Katharina; species Katharina tunicata. The sequence continues at coordinate 21,137 of JAVFBZ010137207.1, forward strand.
GCTTGCAAATGTTAGAACAGTACGTTGACATAATTAGCAACACGCAAACCTAACTAATCCACGGAATTCAATTTTGTTGCAATTATGCCCAGAGCGGTTGGTACAGTGGACTAGGCTTGCGTTGTATTACCCCAGCCTCTTTTACTTTTGTGCAATAATTCGGTTAAAAGTTCACTACTAAAACACCGTTCTACAAAATATGAATCGCCACGACTTTGTCTATTTACTTTTGCCTACATGACGACAACCTTGGGGCCTTGTCGGTTGTCAGATATCAGTCTCTTTCCTTTTCACATACAGTTAAAATTAAACCCTGTGAATAGTGTCCAATTCTATTGCAAACGATACAAGATCAAAAGTTTTGACGCTTGAAAAATGTAAATAACGATAAACAGTAGTTACAAGTGACAGAGTCTTCCGCACATCAAGACCAGCATGCTGAAACACCACTGAACATTTTGACTCGCTAGAAATCCATGATAAAAATAGATTTGATACATCTCCGTAAAATCTACAAATGAAATCTTTTTAAGATTGGACAAACCTATGGCTTCTATATATGACATTTTGAAACTCTCCGTGAACTGCCAATATTGGTGAACAGTTACACTACCAAAGATGGTCTTTAAGGAATTTATGCCAAAATCTAAATATACAAATATAGATTGGAAATTGAAAACACTGCCTACTCGGAATCCAATGAATTTGTTTTTTTTTTCTCCTCGTTACAATGAAAATGAACAAGTTTGTTGTCGCACTAATAGCTTGTAGGTAATGTTTACTTTTGTACACTTTTTGTACACTTATTTCCGTTGCTAAATAAAGTTTTAAATGAAATGGTTACTACTGTCAAACTCATTAACTTTAGTGGCGAACAAAAGGAAGTACACACGTACATGTATAAAGCTCAGTTGATAAAAGTACGATTTAACGAGCGTAAACTGGGCCATCTTGTTGGGATATTTCACTTGTCTAGAATCGAGTCTCCTAATTCCAAAGAATCTAAAACATGTATTTAAAAACAAATTTAAAAATCAATAACATGCACTCTATGTTAATATACCTCAATTTTCAGAATGTCTACAGCTCTGAACGCATTGAACTGTCTTTAGCCGTGCACATTTCTGTAACATTAGCTCAAATAAGTGTATATTTTATGCAGGTAATTCTAACCCGTTCCCGGTTACCCACCGTGTAAATACACTTGAAAACGTAGCCAGTAGAAAGGCGACAATCAGACAAGCACCAGC
>JAVFBZ010137218.1:0-12611 GCA_032466195.1 Katharina tunicata
TTTATACTTTCGGAGAAGAAGATTTTTTAAGATTGACCATAATTTGACCTTTCTGGACCCCGCGTGACCCCAATAAGGAGCCCAAAGAGTCCATATGAACAAATCTGAATCCCCTTCCCCTACTGATCATTTGTAGCCTACCAGGTTTGACCAAATTTGGCTAAGTAGTTCTTGAGAAGAAGTCGAAAATTTGAAAAGTTTACACCGCCGCCGGAAACGACGACGACGACGGACGGATTTAGATCGGATAAGCTCACTTGAGCCTTTGGCTCATATGAACTAAAAAGTTTACATCCATTTACAACGATACACCATACAATTGTTTGTTACTTCATTATATATTATTTGGAAAGTGGCCAATCATTACTCTACACTCACCGCATAGCAGACGATCGCTGACACGCCATCTAGCGTGAATGTATAACAGCATACTGTTTCAAGGAACTCCGAGTCGTAGGCTGGTTATATTAACCCGCCTATAGGACTTCCTTGTTGGGATTTTCCCTTATTTTATGAGAGCCTTCTGATTGATTTGTTTGATTGGGGTTTAACGCAGTGCTAATAGCCATTTCACTCATATGACGGCGTGCCAGCCAAATTTAATCGACGAAGGAAACTACCGACCGACGCTGAAGACAACCTAACTCGGCCACCTGATGGCCCACACATTAGAGAGTTCTTAAGCATCGGTAGCTCCCACCAACAACCCGCGACAGTGAGTAAATGTCAATATAAAGAAAATCCGTAGGACCGGTTGTTCGAACTCATGATGCCAATAAATGTCACTGTTTAAGGTAATCATCTGATCACAAACCTCAAGGAAGACGGCCTTGGGATGGACCTCAAGTCAACCCTCTTCCTTGACCTTTGTGGATCCTTCATTCCAAATAGCCTCTTGGTAGGCCTACCTGAACGGTTCTAAACTATAGTTCATATAACTTTTTTTTACAAATGTATCCAGTTAACACAGAAATATTCACAGATTTTAAGCGCTGAAGCAAATTCTCAAACAGAGCGAAATTGTTGTTTGATTGGTGATTTACGCCGTACTTCATTGCACTAAGATTATCAAGAGCCGGTCCAATGGGTGAACAAAACAAGCAATCGCTTAAACCTCGCGTGATTTCTCGTTATTTTGATGTCATCAATCAGCGCAGTACATTCGATGACTTCCGAGTGAACAAACGAGACAACAAACAACATTCTCGGGAAGCTATACCTTTGTTTGTTTTATTGTGGTTTTACGCCGAACTCAAGGTTATTTCACTTATATGAGCGCAATCGGAGAAGGAACCCACTATAAAACGCACTGGTAACATGCAAGACACACTGATGCCAATGAAATAACGAGAAATCACGCGAGATTTTGCCGATTGTGCCAGACAGGACAAAACATTTACATTACATAAACATAACAGGATAACACAACAAATCGGCATCCTGCATGTGCTGCTTAGCCCAGAGAGTACCAGGGCACGGGAGACTCCTAACCAACCACCCTCACACCTGGAACTTGAAGCTATATAGGCCTACAAGGCGACACATACAGACCGACTTAGTTCTGAGACCCGTTAGTTAGGAGATCTCGAGTGCACGGAAAGCTCTCGCCAAACAGCTGATAATACAAAAAAGATGTTTCGACACCAAGTTGCATGTTAAAAAAACAAATTTGGCAGAAACTGAGTGTAAAACTTTATATATTCTACACTAGTCAGAGTGACCAGACCGTCGGTTTTTCTGAAATGTTGATACGGATTACACCAGAATGAGGTAATAATGTTTACTTGTTTGACTGCATGGTGTTTAACGTTGTTATCAAAAGTATTTCACTTATAAAACGATTTGTGTGTTGGGGCTGTATGGTGGAAAACAAATATTAAAAAAACACACGATTTCCGCAGCCCCCGGAAATTTTTCATTTATAGCCTACATGTAATAGAAGGTACAGTGACTGGAACCCAGAAGTCCAACTGAGCAGCCCATAATAATATTGAAAGTACATACTGACAGTTGATAAGCGCCGTTAACAAATACTTTACTTAGAAAGTAATATAAACATCCCCTAGATAAGTCAATCTTTCTGTCATGTAAAGGAGAAAACTGCAAGATTGATTGGAAAAAGAAGACTTTATTAAAACAATAACACAATGTATGCAAGACAAACGTGTTGTTCTACTGCATTGAAATATATATATATATTTCGAGCTAAATAAACCCTGGTTGGAGAAGTTTCAATAAAGGTCTAAATGAGAATAAAGCTTCACAAATACCATTGACGAATTGATTGGGGTTTTATGCCGTTTTTAAGGTTATTTCACTCTTATGAAGGTAAATTAGATTTATGTCACACGATTTGTAATACCTGGGATATATAGTATGGACACTTTTGCAATGGGTGGGCTAATGCCTTAAAGCAAAACCAGAAGCTGGCACCATACAGAGTTTCATTTGGGACCTGCTTGAAAGAAAAAAAGATCAGTTTCATATTTTATGGAAAATATTGGTAATTTAAGCCTTTTTGAACATTCCAGGTAATACAAATCACGACTAAATTAAAAAAATAAAATAAAGAAATATCTGTCGGATATTTGGTATAAACCGGATTTGAAATAAGAAGATAGCTTTTTACCTGGCTGTTCCATCAAATTCAGGCTATTTTTTTATTTAATATTTAGGTTTTACCATAACCGCAGAGTTGACGTCACATCTTACATGACGGACTACCTGTAATTCTCACACTATATACAACCTCGCTATTTCCACTGCCGACCTGTATGATATTTTGTTATTTTCGCAATATAACAAATCACAATGATGAAAGCTAAAAACAGTGCGTAGTATGGGAAAAAGATTTATCAACTCGAGTCCGTGTATTAATACATCACTCTAGTCTTTGAATTAAAAAAAATCAATGAAATAAATAGACGCGGGCGATATTCATTGTATTATTCGGGTTCTCGTTGGTTAACCTCTATATATGTCAAAATTATTATAATTAATTTTCTTATTCTCGTTGAAGGCATCTTGGTGGAGGCCGTAACAGCAGGCTGTTGTCCGGTTAACAAGATATAACAATTTGTAATATAAATTACCAGTTAAGGATATTTGAATATGACTATTTCAAATAAAATGTAAGGCAGCTCTTCTTGATGTTAATCTCTAAATAGCTATTGGATAACAAAAATCTCCATAGATTTGGGGAATAGTACTTTTATGTAACTAATAAAGATAGTTTTAATAAATTCAGTTAATCAACATACCTGTAGAAGGGCATTCTGCTGGGAGCCAACCTTAACCACAATCTCTGTTATACAATTATGTTAGGGTAAATGTCAAAAGTACCTATAAATCTTAATAAATATATTTTATTTGGAATTAATATTACTGTAGTATTTTCCAATAAAATGTGTAGACGTACAAACATAATTTATATTTACAACGTAACACTTGTTTAAAATATAACAATATTTGTTCTTAAATACTAGAGGGTGAAAAATACAGCTTCTGGTTTCCATTTTATCATTAATTAAAGATTTATGTTTGATTTTTAGCATTAAAATAGCTTAACAGACTCTAGATGTGATTTTGCTTGATCCTGCTGCAAATATAGGCAATATGGGGCATAAATACAGATTCAAAAATGCTGAGTAATTGCGTACAGTTTTAACACCTTTGTGCTTCATCAAATATTTCTGATGGTTGGTTTGTTTGTTTGTTTGAAGGTTTACGCTGTACTTAAGGTTATTTAACTCGTGTGATGGCGCCCCACCCAAATGGTGAAGGAAGCCACTAGAAACAATGCTGGCAATATAGAAGGCACCACAACAAAATAGCTTGCTGATGCCACTTAGCTCAGACAGCACCAGGGCACAGGAGCCTCTCTCCCAACCAAACCATTTCATGGGAAACACTTACCCATTTTAATGACCAGCATAACACATATAAGAAAAAATTAACTGTCATAAAAATAAAAAAAATAATTAAAAAAAATGAAATACTAGTTAAAATCCATCAAACATCATATGTAACAAAAACTAAAATCACAAAACATGACAAAATAAAATAGAGCTTTGCACACATTTTATATGAGTACATGTATCTTCAAAACAATTTAGGTTAGTCGAACTGCTGCTTTAAAAATAACATACGCAGTGTTCAATTTTTACCTCAGGTTCTATTAAATGCACAAATTACCCTAAATCCTCAACAAATTTGACCTCTAAGGGCACATACTTTAAGTGATTTTTTGAATGATTAAGTGTGAATTTGGAAGTAAAATTTACATTTTCTGCTAATTTACATGAACTTCATAAAACTTTCAAAATTGCATGTCTTCACTTCTTACCGTTTGCATAAAATGTAGTTTTATAATTTGTAAAGGGGGTCGAATTTGTGCAGCATTTAGGGTAAGACTGACATTTCTCTGTTATGTTGATTTTTGATTTATTGATTACAATCGATAACAATCTAAAATGAAAATGATATTCTTTAAATAAGTAGTAAACAGCATGATATTAAATCAATTAAAATAATCACGATTAATTTGATAACAATTCACATCACAGAAGTATTAAATTTTCCAACGCGGAAGAACTTTGATAATTTATGACATAATTTAAATTCTCAGAAAATTGTAAAATTCAATGTTCTACAGAAGAGATTACAGAAAGTATCAGTTGTAGAGTTGCTTGGGGTTTTGAGCAATTCTCAAATTCTAGGGATCTGTGTTACGAAGTCGACAGATCATGGCGAGATGATGATTTTGCAGCTCGACGGGATACATGTTATAATGCTAGATGTAACCTATGCACACTTTTAGTCCTTTCAAATAGCACTCCGATAGGTGATATTTATTATTTTGCATATTCACAAGCTGATGGATTACTTTCCTCAGATTCATTTTGCATAATTTAAAATTTTTTGCGCACTTTGTGAGGAGCATCCTCAAATCCCCCAAAAACGGAACAAATTGAGCATTCTACTCGCTTTAAAATGCTAGGCTGTAAACAGAAGTATCATCATCAAACAGTCCTGTTTCGCCCCATTTAAATGTCTCCAAAGGTTAATTCCACAGAGTTTGACCATGTCTTTTCAGACTTGCAGGGAAACAGAGAGTGGCTGTGTTTGGCCCTCGTGCGGCACATCAAAACAGGAGCCTCTAAAACGTTTACATTCCTTATTAAAGCAGGAACTTTGAAGGTTCACAAAATCTGTTCTGCAAAATGGATCTGAGGAAAGGATTCCGACCATATGTCAACATCTAAAATAAAAAATATTCCCTGACGGAGTTCTTTTTCAAAAGACTATTTACACCTCATAATATCCCTGAAGTTAATATCCCCTCTAGTTTGTAGAAACTTTAACTTCACAGTAACAAAATTTGCTGTTTTCAATTTGCCACAAATGAAACATTTTAGAACCTTAAACTTGACCCCATTAGTGAGTGTTAAATTTCTTTTTGTGTGAAATATCTCTGAAATAGTATTTTTAAACATTTTGCACAGCCCTTGAGTATGGTCTTGTTGTTCTAGTGTTAATAGCTGGGTACCCAGTTGTGTCCCTTTGTATGAACTCTTCATTATGATTTATGTGAGGTACAAAAGCTGTTTGTGAGAATGCTGGAACTTCATCCATTTGTAGCCTCTCGACTGGATAGCCATTTGGATGATTTAAAAATCCTGATGTATTCCACGGATTTGTATTTCCGTTTAACAAAAGGTTCCGAGATAAATTTGTATCACTTTTAACATATGGTAAAAGTTTTTGTCGTTTCTTGACCTGTTGTTGATCATACTTGGCCTGGAAAGGAAAAAAGAAAATTACAAATAAAACACAATTAATTGGATCTTATATTTATAACCCAGGTAAGGATATTCTTCTATGCAGAAATTATTTACATCCAAGACAAGATTATTTCTTCAATTTGCCAGCAAGTAGTTGTTTGGGCTGCTCAACCCCTTTGCTATGAGCGTCTAAATCCCAAAGTCAGTATAACTTTCAGTAATATTTTGAATCTGATTATTATACCTCACAAAGACGCTTACCTTATTATACAGAAGTACCCCAAAGACAGCTGTGAACATGCCAACTAAATTCATCATGGTGACTGGATTCCGTAACATAACAAGGGAGGCAGAGATTATGACGATCCTCTTTGTGGCGTTGGCAACAGCGTAACTAAGGGGTGTGACTAGTGCCAATATAGAAAAGGCAATAACATTCTGTGCAACTGCCAGAGCACCATCAATTAATAAAAGAAACAATGAACGGTTTAATGTCCCGCTGTTCATCTATCAAATAAAAACAAAAGAACAATGTTTGTTAAAAAATTAATTCCAGATATACAACTTTAAGAACCATATATACAAATATTAAGCAATCAGAAAAATTACTGTAAGAATGAAGTGGAGTAGGCCTACATGTGATACACATACCGATTTTCAAGAACGGGTAGTGCAGATTTTCACAATGCGTTTTTCGTTTGGTTGATGTTTTACATCACAATACATTTACAGGATGAAAACCCCCACAACAAATCACCTTCAGAGCAGCAGGGCACAGGATTGATTGATTGATTGATTGATTGGTGTTTAACGTCGTACTTAAATGTATTTCATTTATATGATGACGGATTCTTCACATCTTAAGCTGCTCTACTCAATACGGCGGAAAACCGGGAGGAAACCTCGTAAAAACCGCCCCCGCGATTGCCGAAGTCACCTCGTGTGACTCCCTGATATACCTCAGGCCCACTGGGAGGCTTTAACCCATGCGGTACATCGAAGGAGGATCTGCAGTCAGACGCGCTAACCACTGAGCCACGACGCGGGCCCCCAGGACACAGGATGCCAACCACCTGAGACTTTCACATGCTGATTTAATCTTGAACATTTCTCCATTTCAACACTATAACTTCAGAACTGATCAACATACATGTAACTATAAATATTAACTTACTTTTGCTCTGTGGAATGAGTGCAAGAGCCATACTCAAATGTTCGTTTAAAAAACTTAACATGATTGGCTTCAAATAAAAATGATTACTGAACTACTGAAGTGAAGCTTAGTTTGTTTGATTGAGATTCTAGGCCGTACTTTAAGTAACAAAATGATTGTACATTGACTTTGTGACACGAGTAAGATATATGAAAAGATCTTACCAGGTCTTCATCTTTCAAAATTTTTCTGAGATCAACAATTAGCCAGAGTGGAAGAAAGCACAATGTTGAGATTTTAGCTAAAACAATCAGGAGTCGTATATGATGAATTCCTGTATCTTTAAGGCACTGGTAACAAAATACAAAACAAACAAAAATGATATAAAATCTTTGTGGGATATATGTATCAATATATATACAAAAGGTATCAGTTAAATTGAGACAGTGGCATTGTCCTTAACTGGTTAAAGATCATCTGATTAATTTGATTGATTTAGATTTAAATCTTATTTAAAGGTTAGTTTCATGCTATTGAGGGGATGTCAACCCAATGATCATAGCAAACCACATTGAATGATTGAATGAATGATTGGTTCATCTATTGATTGATCGTTTGATTGGTCAAATTTAACACCTTGCTCAATGGCATTTTTACTTCTATGATGGTGGTGTATTTAAACAGGTGGCTCAACCAAAAAAATGAGCAGTCACTCCAAGCGTTAGCTCTGTTAGAAAGATTTGTTTGTTTGATTGTGGTTTTACGCTGTACTTAAGGTTATTTCACTCCTCACATACACAGAGAGCCAGCCCAATCGGTGGAGGAAGCCACCCTAAATAACGCTGCCAACTTAGAAGACACTTCAATACATTTACAGGGTGAAAAACAGTACAACAGATTGGCTTCCTGATGCCCCTTAGCTCAGAGAGCACCAGGGTACAGGACCCAATATTTAACTGCAGCTGATTAAAGCATTGTTTCTTTTATAAGTGTTAATCCTGCTTTCAGGTTATACTTTAACAACAATAAATCACCCATGAGCAAACAAATAAGTAAATTAAACGTACCTGTTTTGAGTAAATATTTTGTAGGGAAAACCCCATTGTTGCCAGAAGAGCACTGGCTAGACCAATCACATCAAAGGAGAGTTCTGTTACCGTAGCAATAGCCACACCCAATATGATTGGTAACAATGAAAAATACACCTGATTAAATGGAGAAAGAAAAACATTAGCATATAGAATAACAAAATAAATGACTTGGGACATTACATTTAATATGTTATGTTTCTAAAAGGTTTATTGTTATGAACACTAGAGAGATAGCTCAGATAGGTATAGATAACTAGAGCAGTTTCCACCAACAAAATCATAAACATAATGGACTTAACTAGTGGATGCATAGATTCATTATAATTTCAGATTATCAGGTTTTTCAATATATCTAATTGTTCCAGTTAACGGAACATTAACTTATATATAATACTACTTAAGGTTATTTCACTTATATGATGCCAGTCGAATGGGTGAACAATACCACACTAACCATAGGACACTTACACTGCAATACAGGGCATCACAAGTTCACAACAAATCCGCCTGATGCCTCTTAGTTCAGAGAGCACCAGGCCACAACCGTCCAGTGCAACAAAGATTTATTTATTGATTTGATTGGTGTTAAACGTCTTACTCAAGGGTATTTCACTTAGATGACGACTTTGAGTTGTGGGTGTATGGCAGAAAACCAGGATAAAAACTTGTAAAAACCACCCGTAGCCACCAGAAATCTTCCCTTATATACCTAAGGTCCAGCAAAACTAAGAAACTTGAAATCTATTGTAGGGTACCAACCTGATTTGTTTGTTTTTCACCCATAAGAACTCTAGACATGGCCACGGTGAAGAAAGGCATTGTTGCTTTTACTGTTTTGTAAAAAAGGAAAATGTTTTATTATAAATAAATTATATAATTATACAAAGTTTGTTTGGTTGATTGAGATTATAAGCCATACATTCATGTTATCATTGTAATTCATTCATGTTACCCTAAATCCTCAACAAATTCAACCTCTAAGGGCACAAACTTAAAGTAATTTATTGAATGTTTAAGTCTGAATTTGGAACTAAAACGGACATTTTCTAGTAATTTAAAGTCTGAACTTCATAAAATTTATAAATTGCATGTTTACACTTCTTACCCTTTGCATAAAATGTAGTTTTATAAGTTGTAAAGGGGATCGAATTTGTCAAGCATTTAGGGTACATGTACTATATATCATTATATGGTGCCAGCCCAATTGGTGAAGGAACCCAACAACCCTTATAAACGTACAAGATGGGATATTTATTATAGCAAAATAACAGGATACCACATCAAAGTGACTCCCTAAGGTCAGAGGGCACCAGGGCAGAGGAAGCTCTCAAAGTTCTGAACGCCGGCAAGTATACATGGTATAACAGAATGTCAGATAGATCTTTTATAATATAAAATTGGCCACGTCCCATATTAACATTTTTAAGGTTAACCTCTTACAAATACAATATTTTGACATCATAATTTTTTTATCAATACAAACCAAAGGAAGGTTTCTTTGCTCAAGCAAACGAACAAGTGTCAATTTGACCTTATTCTAAACTGGAACCCTCCAATTTTCCCCCCTTTTTTTGCATTTGGTAATCTCTAACACACAAGAAAAGCAAGATATAAAAGAAAAAACAAGAGAGTTTGTATTTTGAATAATCTGCTATATTTCCTTACCAGTATGCGCATACGACACAGGCACTCTCCATATGCTTATGTGCGCTGAGAGAGAATTAATGAATTTCGCCAAAGCAAGAGGAATAATGAACTTCATATAATGTTTGCGTCCTATATTTGGGATGGGAGGTATATGCCACAGCTGTGTGACCGGAGTCATATACACACATACTGAAACCAACTGGGACATAGAAACTGTCATTGGGTATGGAAAGTCTGACAGCACCGTTTTCCCAATGATATTTTGCATTGAACTGACGGTGTACCACATAGAACATAGTCCCAAAACTTTCACAACAAGAGCATAATCCGTATGGTCACTCATTTTGCTTGTGAAAAGCAAAATTTAGTTAAAATCACACCAGAAAGAGATATTCCATTTCTAATAGCGAACTGACATCAAAATGTACACGTTGTTGTTCCTGTAAACGGAAGTATAGCGCTTCAAAACAGCAGAAAAGAAAATAAAGTTTATAATTGGTTAAAATGTAAGGAATTAGTCTATGATAAAAATGCGTTTTCTAATTATTTGAATAACATGATAGTTAAATACTGTACATAGTTATCATTTCAAATTGTCTAAATTTAGTTCAATCAACTTGTTCGGATTTGTGTTATGCGGCGCTGTCATGGTGGCCCCCATGATTCAAGAAAGGATTTCGACAAAACAATTTAATGTTTGTGTAACATGTCATCAGTATAGTCTGTCATTTTTTAAAACGACACAAATGTATTGTATGTATTCTATGCAAATAGATGAAACTTGCTTGTGATATGAAACGCGTTGACATTATGTAGTGGACCTGTGCTTTAGTTTCAGTTTCACTTCTTACAACAACAACACAATACTGACACACATATGCAGTGCTCTGTGCCTTTGTTAGTCTTTTACCATGCGTAACTATACAGACCAGTACTGAATTAAAATTCTTCATTTCAAGTTTTTGCACAATTTATGCATTAATAATGGGGATATTTGGTTAAACCTTATCCTTAACGTAACACTTAACCTATCATCAAACTTAACCATAACTTTTGAACTTCTAGTTGAAGATGACAGGCCAATTATACAGTTGAACCTAAATCTCTTGCATTGGTAACATTTGAAAGGACATTTCTTTGCCAACAAGATGGCATCCAAATTGAAAAAGGACAAGATCACTGATTTTCAATCCGATTTCACTATTTTCCTTCTAATGTTAAAGATATATGCCCATATTTTATTGGTTCCAAAGTCAGCATAAAGGTAAACAAGCTATTTTGAATATCGATATAGTTCTTGTTAAGATCTTTTGAAAGAGTATAGACGGGAGTCATATGACAATGTTGCAGTTCAATAATCATATAATCATCAGAATTTTACAAAAAATATATTAATTGTTTGTATACATGTGAATGTACTTCAACAACTCACAACAACGTTATTGATTCGTGGTAGAAATTGTAGGTGATTTACAGTTAGGTTTAAGTTAGTTTGGCTAAAATCACTACATGATGATGTGAGAAAATTTTTTAGAAGAAATATTTCTCTTAACTTTGTGAGAAAACAGTATAGCCTCAGCAGCAGTTCAATTCTTTGTAAAATTGCACAAGGTAATTGCGCAAAAGGTTCACTGTGAACAAAAAAAATCTCAATTTTTGCAAATTTCAGAATTCCAGGAGCTATTGTGATAACAGACTGTATGATGATGCATATTATCTGGCTATTAAGCTGTTCTTCTGAATTTGCTGATGATACGTGAATGATGATAATTGATGATGAAGCTCATTTTCAATGAGAGTGACAACCCTATCAGTTGGAAATGAATAGAAATGAAGAAGAAACGGTTTCTTATGCTCTTCGTGGCATTTACACTTGGCTTTTTGCTTGTGCAGATAATTATATTCCGAACTGTTAAGCAGGTAAAGTATTGGGGTTTAGTTTTATTCAGATTAAATACTGTTTTGTTTTTAAACTTTAATTCTATCGCTTAACTATCTGTTCACTGTCAGTTCACACAATTATCATTAATTATAATATTTCAAACAGAAATCCATTTGAACTATTTTCAAAATTTTATTCGGGATGTCAAATAGAAAGGTTCTATTTCTATCAATCTTGACTTGTTATAACGTTTTGAATTGGTTTGAGAAACCTCAAATATAAAAATGACTATTATAAGGGTCTTTTATGAGTGATGATGTAAAAAATTAAGTAGGTCTTCTATCTTAATTTGAAATGGTGTGTCACAATTTGTGAATTGGCATTAATTAATTTATCACACTAATTACAATGATTAATATGATGTTAATATTTTGTTATTTTTGTTTTTGTTGTTGTACAGGACAGCGATTATTTATCTAACAAGGTAGGCCTAAATGTATGCTATTATTTATAAAACATATTTATTCAATATCAAAAGTAAAATTTACACAATTTTCTTTTTGATATACACAGTACAAAAACAGATCATGCAAACTGAAAATAAAGTTTCTACGTATGATAATTTGTCTTTTTTGCCTTAATACGAAATGTGCAAATAAAGTACATGAAAGAAAGGTGTCATTGATGAACGGGCAATTCTGTAAATCATAATAATTTATCAAAGAAAATGGAATTTATATCTATGTTAATTTGTCCTTTTTTTTTTAAATGTTGAAATAAAGTCTACAAGAGAATCGTATCATAGGCAAATAATTTTTTAAATAAAATAAAACAAGAAATTAAATTTAGTTATTTACTCTATTCCAGTTTGTAATTAGGACTTATGCAAACACATCTAATATTAATGTCACCTGACATCTTGCTTTGTGTATTTCAGGGCATCCTTGGAACTTTCTTGTCTATTTGTAAACATCAAGGTATCTACCCCTTAGTAATGGATCCGGTTTTGATACAGCACTATCTCAGTTCAGGCTTTACAGATCATCAGATTTTAT
>JAVFBZ010137229.1:5884-16944 GCA_032466195.1 Katharina tunicata
TCCAATGGTTATTTCACCCATATGAAGGTGTTCTAGTCCAATGGTTATTTCACCCATATGAAGGTGTTCTTGTCCAATAGTTATTTCACCCATATGAAAGTGTTCTAGTCCAATGGTTATTTCACCCATATGAAGGTGGTCTAGTCCAATGGTTATTTCACCCATATGAAGGTGTTCTAGTCCAATGGTTATTTCACCCATATGAAGATGTTCTAGTCCAAAGGTTATTTCACCCATATGAAGGTGTTCTAGTCCAAAGGTTATTTCACCCATATGAAGGTGTTCTAGTCCAATGGGTGAAACAATCCCCCTTTCAATCATTCATATAAACATTTTACACTGACCCAGGTTTGTGTGTATTTATGCCTAATTGATGACCAGTAATTTAGATTTCATTTCAATTTAAAAATTTCCCACATATAAATTAGCTATATTTGCTTATTTTAAATGAAATTGTCTTACTTTGTTCACTTTGCGTACAAACATACATGGAAAGCTTTTCTAAAAGCATGATCAAATGCCTTATTAACAAAAGTCTCATTGATTTTGCATTCAAAACCCCAAAAAAGGCAAAACGAAATGCTTTGTTATTCTCAACTGTTTTGAATTACATCAAATTTCTAAATATTGGGAAAAAAATCTAAAATTTTATCTTTTAGAAAAAAAAAAACAACAACATTTAGCATAAAAGTTTAAAATATTCAAGAAAAAGGACTCCAAACCATGAAATGACAAAAAGCTGCAAAGTCCTAAGGCTAATTTCACAATAATCTATCCCGTAAACAAAGATTATCTCCATTCTACATCTTTCTACAAGAATGGGCCCAATTAGTCACCATATCAACAATTCAGCAGACATGTATAAGTTACAACTGAGCAAGCGTTCGTGTGAAAATTACAAAAATACTACTGGTGCTTTTCCTTGCATTAAAGATAAAGTTTGTTTGTTTGATTGTGGTTTTACATCGTACTTAAGGTTATTTCACTCATATGACGGCATGGCAGCTCAATCGGTGGAAGAAACCACCTTAAACAACACTGGCAACAGAGAAGACGCCACGATACATTAACGGGACAAAATACAGGACACGACAACAAATCTGCTTCCTGATACCCATTATCTAAGAGAGCACCATGACACAGGAGGCTCTCTCCCAACCAACCACATAAAAGTAAAGTACGATATAGTTTAACTGACCTTCAATTTGACACCCCTTTGCGTCTTAAGGATCAGGTAATGTGAGATGCCGGAAGGGTTTTCAAATTTGGGTACTTTAACAGAGAGAGCGTAGCATCCAGGATGTGTGGTACTGTCTCGGACAATAAACGATCCAATTTCTTCCTGCTGTAATATATCCAGCGCAATCTCTCTGGAAAAATAGAATAAACATTTAACTGTTTCCCGAAGGTATATGACTCAGATACAGGATGATATGTGTCATAAACACATTAAGTATATGGAATAACATAGCCTAAATCCCCTCTCATTTCAACCATAACATTAATACTGTGGAAGCTTTATGTATGAAAAGGACTTTGAAATAGTATCTGGGAGTCCGATGACAATGTTGCAGTTGGGGATATTCAGGATTTTACAACAATCATAAATTGTTTTACATGATATAATACTTCCACAACTTGCAAAAAAGTGACACTGACTCGTGGTTGAACAGTTTTTTCGTTTTCAGAACCAATTGTCTAACTTACAGTGTGTATATGTTTTATCTTTTTATCAAATTCGGTGAAGTCATCATAGCTGTAAGGGTTTGGGAAATCTTTGGCATTAAAGAAGGTTTCAAAATAACGAAAAAGTGATTACAGTGGCTCCTGAACAAACATTTTTGTTTCTAAACAAGCGTAATGTTGGCACAAGTATATTCAATATTTGTTTGATTGTGTTTTTACGCCGTACTCAAGGTTATTTCACTTATATGCGGGCGTGTCAACACAATCGGTGAAGGAAACCACCGCAAACGATGCTGGCAACATGCAAGACAGGACAAAACGTCTACATAACATTAACAAAAGAAGACACCACAACAAATCGGCAACCTGTGTCCCTTAGCATAAAGAGCGCAGGAGGCTCCCACCCAGCAACCCGTGAGATATCGAATAATAAAAAACATAAATCCTATAATGTTCTAGATCGATCTTAATCTTGAGTAGTTATGGATAACTGGATATATGTTTTTGTCAATTGTCAGAGACGAGTTTCTGATTGTGGATATATTAAAAAAAAATAAAAGTAGAGAAATAAAATTTTGCCTCCACTGGGGTTTGAACTCGGGTATCTGGCTAGCAGGAGCAACGCTTTATCCCACGGAGCTACAGAGGCTCACGGTAGAACGACCAAATTGATGTTTCAACAGATTGGGTATGTAATTAACCTACCTTGGTATTCCAGGCTGGTACCACGAGCAGTGTCGTAAGCCCTCATCTTCAATATAACTCCGATCTAAATTCCGCAAAGAGTCAAGCCTACAAGTAGACAAAAGAGGAATGATATGTTAATATGAACATGTGAATGACTAAACACAACCCCCCCAAAAAAGGACCGGTACAATGCACAATAGATGTCAGCCAAATGTCTTGCCACTTACAGGCAAAAAGATGAAAATATAATATTTTAAATTCTTTAACTTAAAAGAAATTAATTATCCAGCTGAATGGGCAATATCATGTTGAAAATCCCAATAAGACACAACATATGGACGTCATATCAAAATAACCAGTGTCTTAAATAAAATTCTCAATGACTTAAAATTCCCTTCAGTATAATGTCAGCGTTACATCAATAAAATTTTCTTGATCCCTTATTTGATTTTTTTTTTGTATTCAAGGGTGAGCAAGCACGTTGTCAACTTGATAATTAACATGCGAAGAAATTTCCAGGCTAACAGTTTATTTTTTTGTATTATTTTCCATACACAATGCAGAGATGAGGACAATTACATTTAGCAAATCGGGTTACTTTTTTTTAAAATTCTGGTTGTTTGATTTTTTATAAGAGTCCTTCTGATGGACTCGGCGAGACCCAGTATAGAACCCTGAATATGTATGTAATTTCTCTTAAAATAATTGCATATTAACATTTTTAAAGCAGTGCATGATTTTCGATAATTGTCTGTTTTCTTGAAAACCAATACCACCAGCAAGTATCCAAGTTCCAAGTAAATCAGTGGAAATACCAGTGTAATTTCTGTGCAAATATTGAGAAAAATTAACAATGTTTATTTGTAAGCAGTCACGTTTTAAACGCATTCAAATTTTTGAAGGAAATTTGAGCTTCCAAGAGATTAAAGAATTTTAAGGGATTAGTGCACGTTTCACTCGATTTGACCTGCTTAATCCTTTATGGGAGAGTTTAAAAATAGGTGACCAAATATCAGGGATTAAGCCTGGTATTACAGTTAATTCCCTAAATATTTGATAAATTTAAAATTTAAATGTTACTACGTTTAGGAAAATTTGGAAGTTAATTTATATTTGCATTAATCTGGCCTATTACCAAAGTTGCCAAAACATATGATTATTTTCTGGATAGCAACTTGTTCGTAAAGGCAATATGAACTGTGCAAAAAAGAAAGAAAAAATAGAAAACAAAATTAAAGAAAAAAAGGGAAACGAAAATGTAAGCAAAATGCTCTCATTTAGGATATACAACACATTTGACCTTTTATAAAAAGACAGGTACAAGTAATGTTTGAAGTAAATCCTTTAGAGAGGTTTGAAAATGGTATATACCACCTACTTATATAGAGACTTTCAACCTCAGTTTATCAGAAAGGTCAAGTACCATTTTATATTGAAGTCGCCAAGGTGTTCAAAGACTACTTTACAAATAAGTGTCCTTAGTGAGTTAAGGTAGGAAGGCACTTTAAGTATGCCTAACATCACTGGTATGCAGTATTATATATTTGTACATGAACAAACCTATTAACCTTTATAGTAAACGCTTACACCATTATTTACTACAATTTCATAGTTGTCATCTACATCTCTGCCACTCACATACATTATAATCTTGCATATTTCCTTGCTACATTTTTGTCATTTTAATAATTTTTTTCTTACAAATTTCTTGTTTTTTCCTACCACATTCATACAATTGTGAGATTTTGTACCAAATATGTTTCATTTAAACATATTTTATGAATGCATGCCTTTGCTTTGGTAAAACCTACACACTTTTGAATAAGGCCTTGAAATTTTAGGGTTTTACATTACATATAGCTATCTTCTCGGGCCAGCTTTTTACACAAATATGAACACACACTAACAAAGCAACTCGGCAAAAGAAATGGTTTAAAAGCCATGAAAGCAGGATTCATTTAACTAGTTCATGAAGAATAAGCTCTTTTCAATAAAGTTCATATTTGAGATGTTCCCAATTCAGCCGTCTAAAGTCACCATAGAAAAGGGACAATTGATAAGCAATCCAGTAACCTATTGGTCTAAGATTATAGAATGCATGTCTCTCCACAAAACAAAATGGTTGAAAAGGTCATTCATAGATTCTCCAACTCTAACGTTCAATAGCCTAAAGACAGTGTCAGTGCCATATACTTTAGGGAACAAGGGAATTTTTCAACAATTAAAATAGTTCTTTATCATAAAATGTCAGCCCCTTCACAGTATTATTTTGAAACTGAGTTCATATTTGTTTAATCTGGTATTCAAACCATTTTGTTATTGTACTGACAAGAAATAAGCTACAAGAGGGTATAGAAGTATCCTAAAAGCAGATTACTACACAATAAGATGTCCTGACATACATGTAGGTGAGCGGGTTTACAATACAATTAATCATTGTCTGGATCCTTTTTGAAAATTTACTTCATTAGAGAATCACAATGAGTAAGACCTTACGGAAAACAGCCCACTTTTCGTATTATATTATCCAAAATATTCTTCACGGTGACTCAGAGAGCTGATAAAAAGCATCAGCTGTCTAACAATTGAGTTTGTCGACGGATTACAAGATTCCTCTATTTTAAACCTCTCTTAGGTTTAAGGGTCTCACAATTGAGTTTGTCGACGGAATACAAGATTCCTCTATTTTAAACCTCTCTTAGATTTAAGGTCTTATTTGATATTTGATATTTGATAGTTCTACTTTTCTTCTCCCTTTACGAATTCTGTCATTTTTTAAACGAGCAGAAAGACCAGATAGACAACTGAATTTAATCTTGTATTTCCAAGATGTTCCAAAGGCTTTCCATATAGCTCCGTTTTGAAATTAAAGCGTATGAAAAAGTAACTAAAATCAAAATATGAACCATGCCGCCAACAGAGTGTTTAATATTGATACTTGGAACTTTGCCAGACAATTTGAATATTAATAGATGAGCTACATGTAAAGGTGTTTTATTTTTTGTAAAATACATTGAATACATGTACATTTAAGGAATAGACCAGCACATAAACTAACACAAGCTTTGTTTTTCACTCTGTGATACTAAATAGATTCTAGTTTAGAAAATTTTGAAGGCTGAGACAATGGCGGGAATCAAACCCACGACCCTTAGAGTCAGGCACTTAATCACCGGCAGTAAATGGCGGCCACCTAAACCACTCAGCCATCAGACCGTCTACAAAAATAGAAGGTTAGCTATCTGGAATCTAAATGGCCGACATTCACTACCCCTCTGATAGGTAGGGCCTAGTTGACACAGCTTCCAAAGTTGATCTTAATGGAATATTGTTTGCATCCATAGAAAGGGACCATTAACAACAGTGCTGTGTTTTTGGGGGTAACACTCCCTGATATAGAACAGTTTCTAGTTAAAAAAACTTTTGAAGGCTGGGAACCTTGCACTTACTTATATTTACATTTTACTTTTATTTACATTTTACTTATATTTACATTTTACTTATATTTACATTTACTTATATTTACATTTTACTTATTAGGTGAAATCCAAACCATACCTACATGTAGTACATCTTTATAACATAAGCCAATTGTACCACCCAGTTTGAATTTTTACCAGAGGCAATTCATATCGTCTTTACAGTAGATTAACTCCAGTCACTCCAATTTAAACCATGAAGATTTGAGTTAATTATAAATCTCTATTTAATTACCCAAAGCCATAATAACTTCATTCCATAATTAAGATATCAACTTGAACTACTCTAAATGCTTGACAAAATCGACCCCCTTTACAACCTATAAAACTAAATTTTATGCAAAGGGTAAGACATGCAATTTTAAATTACCAGAAAATGTAAGTTTTAGTTCCACATTCACACTTAAACATTCAATAAATTACTTAAAGTTTGTGCCCTAAGAGGTCGAATTTGTTGAGGATTTAAGGTACATAGCTTTTAACATTTTATCTAAATGACCAGAGTTAAAATCTAAATGAATAGAGTAATAAATGGTAAGTCAACCTGTAATTCTTTAATTTTATATTTATCTAAATTGTATCAAAGTGACCATCGGGGAAAGAACAAACAATTCAAACAGTAAAAAATATGCTTGGCAGGAAATGATAAACAAATCATGCAACCCCATTCTGAACAAAATATTGGCTTAAGAAAAATCTAGGGATAGAATTTTAAAGTCTACACAAAAGTCAATTCTATAAAAAAAATCATGACAAACTGCGAGAGGGGGTTGTTGTTTTTCTAATCAAACTAATTAAGTGAATAGAGTACAAAGTATAATACATGTGGTAATACATGCGGCACGATGACAGCTTCAAAACAATGCAGTATCGATCTCACAGCGGATGTTACAATCCACCATACAATATATTCGCAAACCAGCTAGCCATTAGAGCAACTCACATAGGACAGCGTGTCACATGTCTAGATTTTGCAATGTTTGATTGGTCAACAAACCGTGAATTGTCAGACGCGGAAACTCAGAGCATTGACATTCCTAGAGTGACATCAATATTTAACCGATGTCAGACATGTTGACTTCATGTCTGTGTGAACAAAAACTATACAGGACACAAGGTTTTCTTGGGGGTTTACAATCAATACAAAATGATATTTCACTTTAATGTTGGACTGCTGACAGAAACTTAATCATTTTATATGGTCATTGAAAATCAAATTTTTGGGTAATGACAAAGATTAAAGTCTGTGTCGTTTAAATAATGTCATTCTCAACCTTGATATACTAGTACCGGTATGTGATTAATCGATTAGGTAAATCAACCCATATTTTAATCAATCGGTAAAACTTTTAAAGAGTTAATTTCAACTTAACCCTGAATTCATATGTATTTTACATTCCGATATAGGAAAAATAAAAATAAAAAATAAAAAGTGGTTATATTAGATATCCATAAAAACACATTATATGAGCATACCATTTGATTCCCTGTTAATATAGAACAAGTAAGCCTACCATTCCATCAGATATAACTTGGCGTAGTTTGATGAGTTCCCTTTCTTACAGTGTAGCTTCATTCTGGCTGCTTCTGGATTTCTTCCACAACTCCCATTTACTAATTCCAATACCATTTTGAACACAACAAGCTTAGGTCAATTGAACTAAAACACTGCTCTGAACCTCCCCTTAATACTCAGAGGTACACACCTTAATTATACTGTACTTAATAACACAAAGTACAGCACTCAGAGGGCACTTTCGGAGGATCGAAGATGTTAATTACTGTTCTCTTTAAACATGTTTGTACCAGGTGTGTTGGTTAATTAAGTAGCTAGTACTCATCAGTTTTAGAACAATTGGGTATCCACAATTTAAGCCGCTCAGCACAAGTAGGTAAGTAGCTTTCATCTCATTTCAAAATGACACTAACATCTGTAGAAATCAATCTGTAGAGGTTAATTCTTCATGTCTACTCTGGTGGGTTACAACATGTGTTGTATTCCGGAAGACAGCTTCGTCGCAAACTGCAATGAAAATTTTGTGGATTTCCACAACTCTTCACGTACAAACACTAGTCGATTAAAAATGATTATGAAGACGTCTCAATGTTATGTCCCTTATCAAGAATTTTGATTTTGACGATATTCAAATACAAATTATTCAAACACAAGTCCTCAAAGATAAGTCACATGTTCGCTCACAAGAATGATGTCCTGTTATACATGTAAGTTCAAAACAGCCATCAATGAAATTCCGTGCCAAGGATGTATGTATATTGTCCCTTCCAAAAATTCTTGCTGACATGTAAACGATCGCAATGTACATGTAGTTGGATGAATACGTAATAAAAACAAATCTATTAGCCTTGTGAGAAATTCATCATGAAAATAAAATAATGCTGAATCAGAATTGTAGATGTTTACAGATGAAAATTTAACCAGGTACGAACACAGAAGCTTCGATTGTGAGACGTTGTTATATAAATTTGCAGAACGCCTGGGCTGAACAACTCAAAAGAGACGGCCCTATTGCAGCTTCTTACAAGTCTTTGTCTCACGACCTCCAATGTAGGTCAGAAATGATCTCAACTCACATGTATCGAAAGGAAGAGCGATGAACGGAAAGAATTTGAGCTTATAGAAGTCAGGGCTTTAAATAGAGACCTTGGCAGTTGGCTGTTCTAAAATTGGAGACAAGATCTAGAAGCAATGCAGGGATTAGTGATAGCTATGCAAAGTCTATGTAAAAGGGAAGTGGGAGAGGATTATTCTGACAACTAAAGAGAAGAGCGGTTGGGGGGGGGGGGACAATGTATATGTTGATATGTTGGCTTATACATATTTGTGTTAACATGCAGGGCATAACAGCAGGGCATTCCTGATGCCAAAAGGCCAGATTTAGATGTACAAATAGATAATAAAGTTTAATGGGATGAGTGAAACTAATTATTGGAACACCAGCAATTAGGAGGAAATGGGTGGAAGCGTCGTTAATCAATAAAATAAATGTCACATCCTAATACTAGTGTCGAGCAGTGTAGATCCAGAATACATGTAGACAGTAAGACAAGCTTAAAACTAAACGTTTAACAATAAATCTTAAGGGATGGTGGGAAAAAGTCAGGTAAGATACTTCAATATTTGGTGCATATAAGGAGTTGTCAATTACATGTAGTTTAGAGTGATCTAGAGTGTACAGACACATGTTGGGAAGGGTGGGACATAAAACGACCGATTATCAGATTGATTAGTGTTTAACGATGTGCTCAATGGTATTTCACTTATATGACGGCGGTGTATTCCAACGGCAAGCAGCGACCATTAAACAGGGGTAAAAAGAATAAGAAGCTCAAAAAGTCAATAAAGTTAAAAACAATTCGAAAACATATATTGGCGTAGTCTTGATGGACATAACAACAAACACCATGTAGTAAGGATCATAAACAATAAGGGCATTGTCATTCTGGACATTACGAAGATTTATATAACAACAATAAAAATGTAACTGGGATCAAAGATAGAAGGAAAGGGAAGAATTGGGAAGGAAAGGGAGAAGAAAACAAATTCACCACACACACAATTAGGGAGTAGAATAACATATATTTGTTCTGTCATGCTGAGACATCGCTTATCCCTTCCTGCTTTAGCTGGGAACTGTCTGCTCATGCTGTACCTTCAACAGGAACGACAGCTCACCCCACCTACATCCTCCATGTACAGACCTTGTTTTTACTTTCTGATTTTAATCCCATTAGGCAGCAGGGGATTTAGCCTGGGTCAAGTCACCGCTAATCCAATCACTTCCTCTCTAGAAACCTCAAAATAGCCTTACCTTTTCTTAATTGCAAGAATGCAGAGGTATGACACGGTGGGGGTCTTGAATGGGGGTATCTATATATCAAACAATTGTTAATAACTGCTTATTTTGGGGTTTGAGGGGCATAACATGTACATGTATTCAAAGCAAAAAACACAGTGGTTCCGTTCGTCAAATAAGTATTTATTGGCAGTGATTGTTGGGTGTGGATACATGTGTGTAAAACAACACAGGGGGTAAAGTCAACGTTTGAGCACATAACTACCTGGTTATCCTTTCCTGTCAAACTGTTATTTTCTCCTCAAAATACTTAAGATAACAGGAAGGCCACTTCAAAACATCTATAGCAGCATAGGGGGTAGAATAAACCTTATTTTTGTTCCAAAATTATACTGCCAATTATTCTGTAAGATCCATTGTCTTTAATGTAGAATAGTTTGATACAAAACAAATATTCATATGGACTATCTTCAAGTTTTACCAACTGCTAATTAAATTCTTAAATTAATTGAGATAAGATTCAAGATAAGCAAGTCAGATGTCCTTTACAGACGACAGAAGAAACGTTAGCAATAAATGGAAATATAACATCCCTCAGGGAATCCAACAATAAAGCAAAATTCACCATCAACAAAACTCTATTTGAATTTTGTATTTGATTTCTGAATACTATAATTTAAATAAAGTAGATACGCTCAGTAACTGAAGTGGACCATTGTAATATTGCCACTTCTTGGTAATCTAATCTAAAGGGAGGTTGGCAGTCACACTAGACATTTGATTAAAACTATTATGAAGCCAATTATTGTGAGCATTTATCAGATGTCAACCTTTAGATTGAACCATTTCAATAGTGTCATGCTTTAACACCTTGACAATAGTCTACAATTATTGACTGACAAAAGGTCAAGTGTCAGACTGTGTTTGGTCTCAACAAAGGCATAATGCTTGTTTACAGGCCAGATTGATTTGGGTTTCAGCCGTACTTAAGGCTATTTCACTCGTAGGATAGCCCAACCGATGAAGGAAAACCCCCTAAAGACACTTCCAACACACAAGTCACAACAGAACATTTACAGGATGGAAAACAGGACACCACAACAAACCAGCTTCTTGATGCCACTTAGTTCAGAGTGCACCAGGGCACAGGAAATTCCTACCCAACCACCCACTACATGGTATTGAACCCAACCACCCACTACATGGTATTGAACCCAACCAGCCACTACATGGTATTAAACCCAACCACCCACTACATGCTATTGAACCCAACCACCCACTACATGGTATTGAACCCAACCACCCACTACATAGTATTAAACCCAACCACCCACTACATGCTATTGAACCCAACCACCCACTACATGGTATTGAACCCAACCACCCACTACAT
>JAVFBZ010137229.1:17044-44695 GCA_032466195.1 Katharina tunicata
TGAACCCAACCACCCACTACATGGTATTGAACCCAACCACCCACTACATGGTATTGAACCCAACCACCCACTACATGGTATTGAACCCAACCACCCACTACATGTATTGAACCCAACCACCCACTACATGGTATTGAATCCAATTCTTAGTTTGTTCTGTACAGATGAAATATTAGTGAAACTACTTCTGAATGTGGCAAATTAGCCCCCAACAAATTATGTATACATTTACAGACTGAACTAGCAGAGTTACCAGTGGATAAAAAAACCGTTGCCAGTTATCTGATGTATAGCTTGTTTAAGTGGCATTTAGAAGTTGGAAGTAATTTCACAACAACATTATTATGGATTAACAACTTATGCATTTATTGCAATGGTGGCAATGTTTCGGTTTGGGTTCTTACACCGTTGTCAAGTCAATGTGTAATATTTGATGTATGTTTGGATGACGTACTACAAGCCTCCATCTTTATAAAACCTGAACCATTCTGGCTTCATATAATAAAGGCTGGCAGAGCCGCAGAAATTTTGGACAGAAAGTAAACACATTTTTTACCATTATCTACCAACTAGCTTTTTCTTATAGCAATAGTATTAACTACTAGATAAGAAACACAAAACTTTTTTTCCAGAGAATTCCAACTTTGAAGAAAACAAATGGTGCCAGAACATCGCCCGAGGAGGAATAACAACGAAGTAGTCACAAGTGAACAGATAGCAGAGGATAATCTTGGAAGACAGTTTACCTTAGCTTTAGGGTGATTACTGAAGTGTCAGGGCAGTTGTCATAACACCCACAGGGCCACACCCTGACACTCTATCAATAGCCCTGGGGTAGGTATAGAACATGTATTAAGGCAGACCTGTACAAGTAGTAGATATTTTCTATAACTCTGTGAAGGCTAGAACTGTTCGAATTGTACTCTAGAACCTTTCTATCTATGTTTTCTTGATAGAATGGAAATGGATCAAAATTGGAAGCATTTAAAACAGTGATATTAAATATAATAAATTAAATTTAAATAAGAAACAAAACAACCTGTTTAAGTGGTGTTTAGAAACTGAAAATGAGCGTTAAACTGAGCGGAATCCAAAAATTATGCAACTGTAATTCAGTAGTGGAAAATGGAAATACCCAAAATCCCGTTTAAAGTTTAAATTTAAAATCATTCTAAAACATTTAATAAATTACAAAAATAACAAAACAGTTTATGTTAATATGTAAGAATGTTTAAGCTTATAGAATATGAACGTAAAAAGAAAGATGTGACACCTCCACTGGGATTCAAACGGTTTTAGTTTAAAACAAAAACAACGATTTATTTTTAGAATTTAGGATATTTACCATATTCAAATTAACAATTCCAAGCAAGCTGCAGCATGGTGTTTTGCAAAGATACCCTAAATCACCTAAATTTCGTCCATAAAATTACAACTTTAGAAGCTATAGGGTAGTCACCGGATGTTTATAATGGGAAAAATGCAACAATGCAACAGCTGACTGCCACTGATTAAAATTCTAAACGTTTCAAAACAAATCCTTTGGTCAAATATGCCAATGTTGATTTAACCTTCAAGGGGAAAATCTGGAGAATGCAAATATTGTGGTTGAATTTGAAACCAGAGAGATTTGATTGATCAAACATGTCACCAAACCCACAGGTAGATGAATATACATTAAGTTCTGTTGTTTTGTTTAACATTCCACATGGGAATTCCACTCCTGACTAATAGTGTTTTCTTTGAGAATTTAAATGTACACAGATATTGAAATTTAGAAGCGGGACAATTTCCGTTGCACCTTGCAAACTCTATGACATTTACAATTTTCACTTTATTTTAAAGGTCAACAAAATGCCAATAAATGCATGCAGTACTGTATGTTAAACAACATTTTAAACTTTATTAAGCCAACAGAATTAGGCTTAAAAAACAAATGTTAGTATACATGTTATTTTCTCTATCTACCTTAATAAAATCTAAATAATTTGTTTTAAATTTGTTTTATGGTGCTGTCTAAACTTATGATCGAATTTTATATTTTGTTTGCATCTGAAATTAAGAGTTTTAGACGCTGGAGAAGTTATTATAATCATAAGGGATCCTAGACTTCTTAAAATTTGTAAAATATAAATGACCCCCAAAACTTCAAAAGTCTTTATAACAAGATCTTATTGCTAAAAAACAACAATAACAAAAGAACTACACCTGTTTAAATCACAAGGTCAAATTCAAATGTTTCCAACACGACCCTCTGGCCACCCCTATATAGCAATACTTCATTCTACATGTAGCAGTTTGTAAAAATTGCACTTTGAAGCAGCTCTCACGAAGAGCATGTAGCATTTTTTTTACTTGAATTAAACTCAGGTCTGATCCTTTTAGTGTTTTTACCTTTGAACACAATGTGTGAGAGAAGTGGGGACAACATTGATATACTGTAGGCAAAACACAAAACTCCAAACATGTCAGTGTTAAATCTGTTCCTACACAATTGTTGTTTCATTAAAATTAAACTTCATAAAAGACATAAAATACAAGAGACATTTAAAGCAGAGGATCACTCACCTGTTCAGGTACATATGATAGTATCTCACAGTGTAGCAGCATATGCTAGAATCAATTATCTATCTGATTTCAATACTTTATCTGATCCAGACATTAGATATGTTAAATGCACATGTGCTTTCTCCTATAATTTACATTTTCAATTCCTTTACAGTTTCACCGATATAGGCTCATTAACATAGCCAGTCATGGTTAACAATTGGGAAATATTCAATGTCAAATTCCCCAAGCATTCTTGGGACATGAAAACTACAAAAGGCCTACACATGTTCAAGAAAAGAGGACATCGTGAAACAGTTGATAACAAAGCTACTGGTTTAAAATTTGAGGAATTTTTCTTTAGACATGAACATAGATCAAAGTATTGTATATTTAATACTTTTTTTTGTTTAAAGGTAATTTAATTTATACCTGTGAAGTTTGGAATGGGCAATGATTCTTAAGGGTGACACAAACTTTAACACATCTGGGTCTACTTTCACAAAATATTTTACAAAAGAAAAACTTGCATTGGTGCATTTTAAGTGACAGAATTTGGTAATATAATTATTCAAGAAAAATTAACTGTGTGTTTTAAATGTTGCAAAGGCTGTATTACAGTAAAGGCAAAACTATCCGTAAACACAACTCCATGTCCCAATTGATTAGGCCCTAAATCAATTGGGACATGGAGTCGGTTTACGGATAGTTTTTCCTTCACATCTTAAAGAAACATGGGTGACTTGAACTAAATTTTCAAGAATGAGCCAGTAATATTTTCTTGTCTGGTTACCGATTAACACGGCTGAAATAAGATTTAATGAAATTCTACGCCTCATGATGACATGATGCATTTTCTAAACGATCATGAACCAGTTCTAAAAAGGTTCGCCTGAACTGGATTCATCAAGTCTGTCAGGTAATAAAGACGTTAACAGCAAGTCATTAAGAACTTTAAATTAAGACAATTTCTGACAGCTTAGCAAAGTGTTTAAGGCTGTAAAATCAGGAAAAAAATAACAGAAGAAAAATAAATATCCTAATTATTTTTTAAATCATTTTAACCAATTCTTCAGTGAACATATCATATCATATACCGCAAGGTGCATGTCAAATAGGGTGAAGTTAACTCATTCCCGGTGGCCCCTGCTCAAAGGCCTGTTGAACATGACACGCTGCTAGACTGTTACCTTGATCAGGGTTTTTACTCTACTTCTTACTTATTTCACTCATATTTTGGGGCGCCAGTGGCAGCTAACAGAGAAAACAAAATGGATTAACAACACACAACAAATCTCTTTTCAGGCGCACCCAAGCTTGGAGGAATCGGTGAACAAGGAGCTCCATGATAAAGTTTTGTCTTATGTGTAGAGTACATGTACTTGCAGTAATTGTACAGGAATTTATATTTCTGTACTAAAATTAACAACCATCAGTAATAAACATTACTCAACAACATGCACTCTCGTGTTCTTTGTTGAAATTTTCTGCTCAAATTATTAGAATGAGGACGATGAAGAACGTTACCTCAAATAAGCATGAAAAGATGTTTGTGATTTGATGTAGCCCAATTTTCTCACAGTCGATTTAAACAAGTCAATGAGTTTAACTGTCTAGAACTAATTACAGAACAATGCTTTGTTTGTGAAAGTCTGAAGAGTTCAATATGTACAACATGGCTAATATTAACAAAAGCGACAGAACAAACGAGCATTCATTAGCCTATTTTTTATTTTATATAAAATTAATTTCATAGCAAATTAAAACATCAGATTAAAGACTATTGAGAAATTTGAATTTTGCATGAGTTTATTTTTAAATAAAATTAATTTGTTTCAATCAGAATAAGACTTAATCTCTGATCCACACATTGAAGAGACACAGAGCTAAATCAGCTAAAAATCATGTATTTGTTCAATTTTTCTAACGTCAGCAAAAGACGTTAGCTTAAAGCCTTTCATGTTTTACACAGCTCTGTTTAAGTTTTAAATTTAAAATAAATTAAAATGTTCTAAACAGTTCCCACAATATTCTCTTTGGAAGCAATACAATTTCTTGCGGGTCCACTGGCATCACAGAATCTTACAGAATGAAACATCCAAAACAGACACAATATTGAAGCGGCCACAATAAGTCCGGGTTACTACACAGTAGTTTTAAATTTTCAAGGTACGGTACCGTTTTTTAATTATTATGCATGTAGGCTACGCATTAAACTGCTTCTCAGATGGATCTTAACAATCACTGCATTTTCTTCCATTAAATATTTGTTTCTCAAAATTCAACAACTACACTAACATTACCATAGAAATGTGAGGGGTTATTGTCTCTTGAGAAAATAGCATTCCCTTTAAAACAAAGACATGTTTTACTGAGTGAACAGTTGTAATTCAAATATGTAAAATATTTAAAGAATCTTTACTCCCTAAAAGGCGGCAGTATAAGAGTAAAGGGGAGACTATTCAGAACAATGGTGAGCGGTTCATTGTCAGATTATATCACAGAAAGCCATATCGTAAGAGATCATAACATTAAGGATACATCCTTTACGATTATATGACCAGTGTACGCGAGGCAGACAGGAACTTAACTAGGCTCAAGACTAACTCAGAGATATTATCACCATCAGTTCTCATTGTCAAGCTAACTTTGTTCAACACAATGCTTTTGTAAGTTATTTGATTAATTTAGAAAGCACACAAAAGAACAGGTGCACATTTTTTCACAAGTTGCATTGCAATTCTTCAGAAGCAAATGATACCTATCAGAAAATTTATTAAAAGACAAAACTTTGTAAGTAAGGATGTATTATTAACAAAGTTATTTATTTATCTATTTGATCAGCGTTTAGTAGCGTACTCGTACCTATTCACTTACATGATGACGCTAAGAAACCTGGTAAAAAACACTCCACAATGTTCACAGTCACTACTGTCATATAACTGAGGTCAAAAGGGGGACTTGAACGTATACCGGCTACAGTGAAGGGGACTCAGCAGTCCAAAGCTCAACCAACTAAAGCGTAACATTGTACTGTATTTCACATTTCAAGTGGGGTAACAATCTGAAACCCTGATACTCATTTATATAGATGTCATTCTAATGTAATTTGAACCCTTCTTACAATGTAAAGAATGTCAACACTTTAAATTACTCCGCCTAAAGTTCCCCCCAACATAAAGGTTAATCTCTTGGTTAACCATGTTATATGAGCTTATATTGGCCCTTTGTCAAAAACGTCATGTGACACCACTTTACTTTTATCCACAAATGCACCTCACATTTCATGAATGAAATACATTTTTCTGTGAAATGCACAAGATATTGAGTTAAAGATGTATTCCTTCCACACAGGAATTTTGTCATTTAAAACGGAAATATGTGTTTATCAAATGCTGTTTGTATATGCCATAAGGTTTTACTCATATAATGTTCATACATTTTGAATATTTTGATCTGTTATTACAAGCTCCTAGTCTTTAAAAAACAGCAAATTTTCTTAAATTTAAGTAGTTCTTTTTTTAGTGTGGAGCATTTCAAATTCTGGCAGAAGACTTGAAGACAGGACAGACATGATCTGAGGTAAAATTCTTCTGGTGGACAATGAAATGTAACTTAGCTGAATAAAAGTACAGGTAGAGATCAAGACGGTGCACATTAAATAAATTATTCAACCCTGGACAAAATTAAGCGGGACTACAAGTAAAGTCACAGTCTAATATGTTCTATTAAGAGTATACTTTATGAAACTAAACGATGGGGCCCAATAAGGTGATAACATGTACCTAACAGAACCTTACTTATTCTAATTACCGGGACATTCCAGACACTTCCTCAAGACAATTCTCCAGTAAAACTCCAGATATAAAGTGAAACATCTCGTCAAGATTACAGAAAACATGGCGATTGTTTGATTGTATTTATACGCCGTACTTAAGGTTATTTCCCTGTGTTGCTGGCAACACAGAAGACACCTCACTAAATTTACAGGACAAAAATCAAGGCGGCAGAACAAATGGATTTCCTAAAGCCCTTTATCTCAGAGAGCTACATGTAAAGGGCACAGGAGGCTCCCACCCAATCACCTTTAAATATATAATAGAAGCTGGAATCCATTATGTGTTCTTTTGGCAATGCAGAAAAGATAGTTAGTTTGTTTGTTTGATTGGGTTTTTACACCATATTTATGACTGTTTCACTCATAAGATGCCGTGCCAGCCCAATTGGTAGAGGCTCACACCCTAAATTACATGGCAACACAAAAGACACCACGGTACACTTACAAAACTGGGCAGCACATAAAATTGGCTTCCTTGTGTTCCTGAGCCCAAAGAGCACCAGGGCACCAGTTGCGACCCAACCACCTGTGAATATATACTTGTAATAGCTAGAAGAAGCTGAAAACCCATCTACATGTATCGTATGACAATTTGTTCTGTCCTTTAAACACCAGTAAAACAGTAAACCTACAAGCTTTTCATGTCATCCTACATGTATTTGTTTGAATCATTTATCAATCCAGCCTTAGATATCCTGATCAATTACATTATGAGGAAGTAACCTCACTACATCCATGCTTTGAACTTCACTAAACATACAGATGAAAACTAAGGCATCCCAATGCACCATTAAAGATCAAAGGCCAGTAGTTAATAATGCAAAAAACCCAGAGCAACCATATCAAATTTCCATAGAAACAGACATTTGAGGGACACAAATATACTGTACAAAGAAAAGCGTAGAATAACTATATCAAATTGCAATTGGAACAGCTAGACTGTTGACTATTTAATCGTAATTCTTGTTTGCTTGCTTGTTGATAAATGCCTTATTGAGGGATATTTCACTTATATTTGACAAGTATACTTTCACAGTTAAAAACAACAAAAACACAGATATAAAATCTTGTGCTCTCTTGAAAAAATAATTTAATTCATTGCTATGTATACAGTTTATTTCCTAATTGGTTGTATCAATAGGCATCATCTGGCATTATACATGTACACTTGAAATGGAGACTAGGAGCCATTTGTATTGATTGGCTGGCTTTAACATGCAGGGATCAACAAACAGGGCAATAACAGATCGATATCACATGGTAACACAGTATTAATTGAACAATATTTACCAAATGTCACTTAAACGTTACACAACACTCAGAGAAATCAATATGTTGTTATTGGACCTACGTACACTTGGAGTCCATGGAAAACCAGTAAATATTGTCCACCTACTGGTTCATTGTACATGCAGACTAAATGACATGTAATATCCAACATGTCTGAAAACAATACATAAATACAGTACATGTAAATCTTCTAATTGGTCTACATAAAGGTGCTGCAGTATGTTCAGAGAGAACAATTAACCCAGTGATGTTTACTAGCATGGCTGAAAAATATGTCTAATATAATTTCTCTACCTAACCAGATGGTACATGTACAACCTAAAGTCAACACATTTAATATTTATTTAATTACTTTAAAGACTTACATGTAGGAATGGATTTTATTTGAAAAATGTTAGTTTGGTTGGTTATTTTTCAACAAGCAAATACAAGTACAAAATATTGTTCTGGTCTGATTCCTTACATGTAGCTTTATAGCCACTATTTACGATATTATGAGGTGTAAAGCAAGAAACTACATAAATAAACATGTGTGTGTGACTTCAATTTCAATGGCCCACCCTTTACAATATTATGACAATAAAAGCTAGAAAAAACACAAATAAACATTTTGTATGTGTGGCATTATGTGCTTTCAATTTCAAAGGGCCAACAGTTACAATATTATGACGTTAAAAGCAAGTTTATCTGTGTGTGTGATTTTAATTTAAATGGGATACACAGCTCCCTCTTGACAGTTTTTATGCAAGTTGTTTACTGTCTTAAACATTAGGAAATTACTACATTCTTTTTGGAAATCTCATTATAATATGATAGATAACAAGATATGGTGGACATCGAGATTTTTTTGTAAATTATAAATGTTTGGGAGAAAAAAGAGAATGGAATGTGACAGATTTAAAAAATAAATAAACATAAAAAATAATTAGAAAGTGTGAAAGGACTGTAAATCCAAACCATTATAGAAAGTAAGATTTTTATCACTCTCCCAATAACTTTTATCATGTGTTTTCATTCGCATACCAAAACAAAAGTCCATTCTATTGCTCGGACTTAAGTCTTGTATTTTTGCACGTCCCAAGAATATGATCTCTGATTAAATAGTTGTAGATCGAAATCAGTAATTGCTCCCATTCGTGAAAGAAAAAAAGCATCTTGTTAAAAATGTACAAAAACTAGTAGTGTTTTTAGACATACATTACTATAGTAGTATGGTACAACGAGCATACTTAGGAATTTGGCTGGTGCATTATTCATGTAGCCTGAAGTCTTTTGAAGTTAGAATCTGATTTAAATTATCAACAGCTTTCTTCCATTATTTAATAATTTTTGCTGTTGTTCTTACACAGTACTACAAATAAATTTGACTACTTTCAGACTACAACAGTTCAAACATGATAAACAAAATGATGTTGTTTTAATTGCATTTCATTTGCATCATATGATTTATTTTTATAATCTTTGTACAGCACACAAGAAAAATTTATCAAATATTTAGTCCACAAAACAGTAAAAAATGATTATTAATTATTTATTCCAGGTAAAAAAAGAAGAAATTCGATTAATTGAAGAAAATTTAGTAGGCTTACATGCAATACTTTACTGCAAATATTAATTGATGTTCAAATCTTCAAGTGTCCAAGGACATGAAATTAGAGACTTTATTGCATAAAATTAATTAAGATGTATATATTTTTTAATCATACATTGACCAGCTACTAAGTACAAAATACAGTCGCGTACAGTGTGTAAAAAAGCCAATGATATCCATCTAGTGGACAGATATGATCGCTTTAGACCTCAGCCCTTGACAACAATAGAATACCAATTATAAACTAGGAACAATACTACCTCTCATAAAGAAATGATTAATTATAAGTTTGTCAGCGCATCACATATCACTCTCCTCCAAGCAGCTAACCCAAACATCCATCTGGCTAGATTTAAGCTCTCCTCAGTGGGAGGGTATTATCAACATTATAACAGATAGAAATAACTTTCTTAATCTAAAAGGATCTTAATCGGATTGATTGAGAGACCAAAAACAATAACTTTGCTCAATTGAATCATAATTTTTCAATGACAAACGTTGTGAAGAACATGTACAACTTCTACATTTATTCGGTGACGTTTCAGGGGGATTCTTGCACAGTTCTCAAATCCCTCTGATATGAAATTCTGAATTTTAGAATTTTGTTTCATATGAGAAATTTTTCACTTTCTCCAAGGGTGCCAACTGCTTATCTCACCTGATCACTTTGAAGGCAGTGATACAGGTATTTTAAATTAGCATTTTTTGTTGCTCAATATATTAGCAGAATGGTATTTATGATGTCTGCAAAAACAAAATTCTCAGACATGATGTGCAGAGCATATGCATTATACTATAAATGTAAAACTGAAAATTTTGCCCTGCTGTACTAAGATAATTGTATCATTGATACAAAACTGCAAAAAAGCTACGAGTACAAAGTATCTGGCAGACAACTGACTTACTGCCTTTAAAAAATGATACAGATAGGTTAATGAGATATAATATAAGTATACCTTCAATACTTATATATACATGTATATGTTTATAATTATATAAATAACTCAGATGACTTAGATTTTGGGCGTGTTACAGTAGGTAAAGTGTTGCCAGCAGCTATATTATATACATTGTACTTTATTAGTACTGGTAGGTACAAGTCAACAAAAGCTTATATAGTCGTATCAGAATACTGTAAATAATACGGTATTATATTATACATTATTATTATACAGCTTGTATCAAAATTTTCCCTCAACATCAAAGGATTGTCAGATTGTTTTAATAAAACCTCTACTATTGTTGATACAGTTAAATCTGATGTATTGGCTATGTATTAAACAGGAAATTCGTTAACTAATATTAAAAGCAGGTGCAAAATTTGCCTTTGATCTTAAAGGGAGGGTTGTTTAGATGTTGGGCACATTTTCATTGTGGTGCCGTGGTTTTTTAATTCACAGGTATTTCATTTACTAATTAAAGTTTCTACGAAGTAAACTTATCAACAAAATTGGAGTGATTCTTAGTTAGCCGGGTGTGTTACACTTAGCTACTTCACTCATAAATGTACCCCGCTGTGTCAATTAAGGGCACCAACCTGGTCAGACATTGATAAACGACAAACCCAACAAAAAAGAATTAAAGTTTTCCCTATTTGAAACAAAAAACTTTATATAAAAATTTCAAATAAGCATAGCAAAACAGTGGCTATATTTTGTCTCTTTGGCAGTAATAGTCACGTCTCAGCCAATCGCCCTTTCCCCCAGAAATAAGACTGGATCTTTTGAACATTCGGATTGCTAGTCATACCCTACAATATTTGCTCGATAAAACTCAAGCATTTTCTGTCAAGAAATTTTAAACATATTCTCAAGTAGAATTGGGTTAACAATTCAACAAATTACAACAAAACATTGCCCCCATGTTTCTGCTTTGGAGGCAAAAGGAATTGCCCACCATCCACGTTAATTTACCCAAAAGACTTTATTTCACCAACATAATTCCAGTACTTATAACAGTCTATAATATCTGTGTCAAATCAAAGTTCTTCTGTCATGAGACTTAAAAACATGCTGGATTAGTGTAGCACAAGATGTCAGACTTCAGGCCTGACTGCCTCAATAGATTTGCTGAACATACCTGACATAGTCGAGATGTTCAAATAACACATCCCTATCGTCACACTATTGATATTATCATGTGATCTCTTTCATTTCTTATTCTAGTACTCTATGATTTTTTTAAATGTAGGGTGTACTGAATACAAACATTGCATTAAGAATGGAGAATGGGTGTTTATCACATTGTATATTAAATTCAGTAAAAATCAACAGCTTAAAGAGACAAGACCACCTTTTTTCATCAAGATTTCACAATTTTCCATGTGTAATTTCAAAGCGATATGCACATATATTTTATTGGCCACAAATTCATTTAAATTTATATTTAAATTCTAATTATATCGTATATCAATGGTTCATATACGCAATGACAAATTGAAAGCGTTATTATTAAATAAATTGTTTTAAATATAATATTGGCATCAATGGATCTTCGATCATTAATAAATAGTTCAATAGGAAGCAGTTTACATGTATTCCAAGGCTATGTAATTTCAAAGTCCACAGTAGTTTAAATTGGGAAACTGGTATTTAGCTTAAGTATTTAATATTTATTCATTTGGATGTTCTTGCACTTGTTTGAAATTTTAATTTTTTAAAATTTGTAACATGAACAACAAAGTTTAATATGAAAATGTATGGTTTCAAACTTTCAATGCAAATTCTAAAGTTCACTGTGACATTTTGAAAGCCAATAAAAAGACTTTAAAATGAATAAATTTATTTCTATTATCATAAAATTTCCATAATTGCTATAGACTTATTTCAGAATCAATAGAATGTCTTTCTCTATTTATTATTTTATTGACATTTGGGGATTGAAAACTCTAATAATACAGACAAGGCACCAGCATGTATAAAATGGATCAGAACTACATGTACAACAGCTGTAAAAATGGACAAAAATTTAGAAAGAAAAAAGAAACCTTTTCCCTTCTAAAGACTTCAACTTTAGCTTTTGAATCCGTCAAAAAATAAATAAAAATATTTTATATTAAATTCCACATTTGAAGCAAGACACAAACCGTTGGCTAAAAAAAAAACTAATAAGTTAAGCCCCGGTACACATTAATTTATTGTATTAAAAGCCTCACTTGGTTTTACAACTGAATGGCCATACATAAAGCATATAAGCTAATTCTGCCAAGAGGGCTATTCTTAAATTGCCTTTAATAAAGATAAGTAAAAACTGCACTCAGAGACACTCCATAATTTCAATTAATATTCAAGGAAATGCAGGAAATTTCCTTGATTACATACACTGTATTTCAGCAATTAAATATGCTGACGTCAGGAACAAGTATAAGCAATTTAATAACCACATGCTTCTTTGTTATTGTATAAGACAAGTTTTCCCTGCAACTTGTCTTATACAACAGCGAACTTGTAATAAAATTGAATTCATAAAAAGAAAAGTAAATTACGTTTATATTTTCTGTTATAAACCAATAAAACATGCAATATATAATGAAATTTTTGAATTTGGTTGCAATAAAGGACTGAAAAATCTATGAATATAAACCCTAGGGAGACTGTTCAAACTTCCATGGATAAGTTTATTATAAGAAAAGAGCGAAACATGACTTTGTTTTGCTTGTGTTTATTTTGTTGTACTTCAGGTTATATGACAGCGTGACAGTCCAATGGGTGAAGGGAATCCACCCTCATCAATACTCCAAGCCAACATAAGTACGACACGGGACAAGGGCAGGACAAATTGGCTTCCTGATACCCCATAGCTCAGAGGCTTCCTGATACCCCATAGCTTAGAGGCTTCCTGATACCCCATAGCTTAGAGGCTTCCTGATACCCCATAGCTCAGAGGGCACCAGGGCACTGCAAGTTCACATCAACCACTCCCAAGGAGGCCTTGAGCTTTTCCTCCAAAAATAATTTGATCTTTTGAATACGATTTCAGCATGCAATATTTGTTCTAAAAGTGTATTCTTAAAATAACTAAAATGTAGGTTAGGTTTGTTTATAATAAAGCTCATCAGCAAGGCATATTTCTCAGGTAAGAACAGGTATGGGAGATAATGTGGTCAACAATTTTGTGGTTAAAGCTTCCCTTTTTTTCCCCATCTGAAAGTTGTTTTTTTTTAAGAAATCTTAATGGTTTATTGCAAACTTAAACTTCAAGAATAAATGAACACTTTAAAAATTGTATTTTCAGACCTAAAAAGAATTTTGTGGCCTATTTCCATTTAATATACATGTACCTGACAGAAATTGGATATATCAATGTATGAAAGTATAAAATTTGTCTGGTTTTAATAGCTAATGCAAAATAATGCACTTACAAGAACTCTGGTAGGAGTATAGATATTGAAAATAATTTTGTTAAACCCATTTTGTATTTCCACAACAATAACTTATCATGAAGGCTAAAATTATAAAAAAAAAATTCTAAGATTTTATTTCCAAATTTTCCCCATCAGTCCTTGAACTGCACATGTATGCGGCTTTTAATAAACCAACTTAAGTTCATACTTGGTGGATTCAAAAGAAACTTACCTTTTGCTGGATCCTGTATTTTTCTGTGCTGACGATAAGAGCTTCAGGAGAATGCTCATATCAACAGAGATCTTGTAACTTGTCTTCATTGTGAAGGTATTGCTTGGGATTAACTGATATACTAGTAAGCAATTGAGGTAGCGTCAACATCGTCAGAACACCTGACTAAACGAGTTTCCCATTTTATTGGTAATTAGACAATATTACCGCTGTTTTCTTTCCCAAATGCAATTCTGTTTTATGCCAATATCACAATTGATTGCTTAAGCTGCTTTACAGAAAAAAAAGAGTGATAACTTGACACTTTTTTTCCTTTACAGCACATTTATGACCATGTCCCGTCAAATTTGCAAAATACAGCTCTAGCTAAAGTCCAAGAAGATATAGAGTTATTCTGTCAAATCCTGCAGGTAAAAATGAAAGTTAATTTGTCACCACTTCTCAGCTGTACATGTTAACCGCGACACATTCCGAGAAAGTATCAAATAGTTAAGATTCAACAAACCACAGGCCTTAGTGTAGGCTTGTACCGAATAGTACAATGTACTACAGTAATTGTCCTAACACACTCTTCTAAATATACTTGTGCACAGAGGTATTTACACAAGATGAACAAAATGGAAGGAGATGAAATATCCCTGAGCAAGTCCAATGGTACATTTAATCAATCACAAACTGTAGTTGTATCCAAGCTCGGAAGAATACAACACATGGGCATGCCAAGGAACTTGAACACTGAAGTGACCGTTGTCCAGTAAGCCAATGAGTCTTAACACAAGGCTAAACAAGGTTTTACCTGGGCCAGGTGAGTTGAAAACCCTCTACCCTAAGTCAGGCAAGAGATTTCAGCTGTTAAGCCAAGGAGATTTGAGAAAGGCCTACACGGCTGACGCTACAGAGCTGGCTTTCATAGCACAAATACCTCCTGGTTTAGCCAGCAATGTGACTTCAGCTTCAATGAATCGTACTCGTGTAGTAATGTCCAGTGAAAGGCACAGGTACATGTAAGGCTGTGAACTAGCCAAGTCTTTAAGAGATTCCACAAATGACAGGTAAATTCAGATTGTTTGGAATGTCCAGTCTAGTAAAATTGATAACAGGTAATTCACAGGTTTGACTGATGAAAACATGGACTTACAAAGTACCTTGGTGCAGCCTCAGTGAAGCTACATGTAGTACAAAGTATGATTACAGCAATACCTGAATTCCACTCCGGTTAACCTCAAGGTACGCTTTAAAACATAGGTAGAGGTGGATGGAGAAGTATGTCCAGTTCAAATGGCAGTGTACAATTTTAAGTCTTAAAAGCAGAGAGACTGTCAAAATCCGGTAGTCTATTGCTGTCCAGGTGTACAACAAAGTAAGACTGTACAATAGTATCAGAATGCCACACAGGTAAATCGACAGGTACACTTTAAAATCCAGGTGAAGACAGATGGTTAAGTATGTTCAAATGATAAATGACAACTTAGTCACAACTTAAACTGTTAAAAGCTGAGAGTGCTACACACCTTGGATGTTAAGCTAACAGCCCACTAACACTCTTGTTACCATCAACTTGCTTGATCAAAGCTCTCAAATCAACTGAATCAATTTAAAGGGAGAGGAATGTAGCAGTGGGGCTCCACAGGGACACCCCTCTTAGCCAAACAATGTTGTGGTCAATCAGCCATAAAGCTTTCACACACTGTAAACAGAGTTCCTGTTCAGTGTGCAAAAGATCAAATACCATAAATAACCTACACAAGTACAGATTTCATACATTTTCATCCAAAACATAACTTTGAGATGAATTTTCAAGCTTAAAATGAACTATTTTGTATCCAGAATTATCACACAGTTTGCCTTAATTTCAACAAAATAGATTTTCATATGTTCTGGCTCATTTGGCATCATATCAAGTTTAATGAACTATCCTGTATTGTCACGTTTTCCGGCATAAATCAGACCTCTGAAGCATTCATGATAACCTATCACTTGCAATTGTCTTTGCTTTTTTGTTTTTGCTACGATAATGTGCATTCACATGTAGCAAAAAAGAGTAAATTTCATCAGTCAAAAAACGTTCAAACAAGGCCATGATTTTTGATCAATTTATTTTAAAATCATTTTTTACTTGAGAAAAATAAAAGGAAATCAAAACATCCTTAAAATATGTGATCTATTTGATTAAACGAAACGATCATTTCGTTCAATAGTTCATTCTTGACTGGAAGTAAAACTGACACTATCTTACATAACAAAAATTACCAACAGTTGGGGGTAGATCAAAGAAGGGCGTAACATGTATTAAGAAGTGTGAAATAAATGAGTGATTACATCATCTGTTGATCAAGTGGTAGAGGGGATTCCTTATGCTACATGCACTTAGTTGTGTAACACAATTTACCACCAGCTGGGGGTCTGAAACTTCTTAACCTGTGAACCTGTGCACTATCAAGGTGGAACATTCCAAGAAGAACTTTTTTGCTTCAGTCATTTTTGACTTGAAAATGATGTTAAACATTTCACATAGATGTTGACTGTTTTAATAATTGTTTTATATAATTTCCATAAATGTAGAGAATGAAAATGTTGCTTGCCTACACCAGGATTGGAACCAGGACTCTGGCTAGCAGGGCCAGTGCTCTAACCGACTGAAAGGCTCACAGCTTTAAACTACATGTATAATGTCCAAATTATCATCACGGTAAAAGTTGCAAGTTTATCTCTATGGTAAGCACTACCACAGGGACACTGCGTCTTTTTACCCCGTGGTGAACAGGGTCTAGATCTTACTCACTCTCTTGTTGGCACTTTTGTTGTTGTTGTTGTTGTTGATGTAACACTAACTAAATAGACTTTTTCTCTGTCAATAATGTTAGGATTGTTCTGAAAATTAGGCAATATATACCTGATAGTATTAAGCAAGTCATAACGGAACCAGAATTTTTAATTTTACCATGGTTTTCTTAAAAAGCGAGTTTTTAAATGCACACAGCACAAAATGCCAAGGCTTTGAGGCCTATTTTAATAATACATGCTTTAAAGGCTTTGAGGCATAATACATGCTTTAAAGGCTTTGAGGCATATTTTAATAATACATGCTTCAAAGCCTGCAGCCGCATGATTCGTATTTGCTGCAGGCCACGGGGTATGTCTCACAGAACGGACTTGTTTTATCTAAATATTACCACAAATGTGTTTGTTGACTAAGAGTATGCTAATAAAGACTATCTTGGTAGACTTCAGGTGTTTTTGGGTGGGGGTTCCAGAAAGAAGCTGTGGGGCCTCGGGTCTTGACTCACACTGCAGACAGTGTACAGTAATGATTAGCTGAACTCAGTCAAGTTACTTAACAAATTCAACAAACTGCTGGAGGTCAGGGTTCAAATGTCTAAAAAGGTGTTAAGTGAATCAGTGCTTGACATTAGGGGAGATTACGATAAGTAGTAGACTAGATGACACTTTATTGCACAACAAGGTTGACAATCAACAATTGATATAGGAAAGCCACATTTAAAATCTTGATAAGGGTGAAATTTTAGGAAAAGAACATGTCTCAAATGTTTGATAGTCAACCTAGAAATTGTATAGCTGTCTGTAGAAAGGCAGACAAACAGAACTTTGGTAGATCATGTTACCAATGTTGAAGTGTCCAATGTCGAATAAAAAACTGAGTGTCTCTCACATAACAAATTTAACAAAATTGTGTAATTTGGAGGCGTGCGTATATAAAGCATGTAGATCTAATGTTCTTCTAATCCATGTTAGTGGGTAGTTGCTCTGAAATATTTTCACTTGTGATACATGTAGTTGCTACTGAATAAGGGAGATCTATACGATGTTGTCTTTCTATGATCTAGGTTTAATTTCCTCCGATGTTGACTGACAACGTAATAAAGCTTATACGTGTCTTAAACTGCATACAAATGTGATGGACTAACCAGTTTTGTAACTCATATTATTCCTTAAGTACTTTCAGGGCATTTAGGCAAATCCTGTAAAGAACTTTTCTTTCTACAAAACAGCTCTGAGTTCAACAACATATACTGTACATACAATGGAAATCAGCCAAGAATAACAGAGAACTCTGTTGTATGGTCAAATCAACTGCTGTTCAATGGTCAGAAATAACAGGTATTGAGCGAGATAAACATGTTTTCCAGACAAGGTATATTGTTAGAACGTTTGTTAAATTTATAGCCTCCGTTGGTTTACCAGGCTTTTATAAACATTGGTAAGACCTTAACAAAGGCTATTTTTATCAAAAGCCACAGACCCCAACTACAAGCCCTGAATACAATAATACATACAAATCTATATCTCGTTTACCATATCCTGCACAAAGATGTCTTACCTTGACTGGAAATAAATCCCCAATTTCGAAATGATAACATTTTCTTTCTTGTTATTATTTTAATCCAACTTACCAGATCAATAAGTCATATATTACTTTACATTTGTAATGAACAACAATTTAAATGCATACTGATTTCCTCAACTTCATATAATATTTTATTCGGCTGTATTTATGTTTCACACTATACTATTTTAATGCGAATACTATATACCCTAAATCCTTAACAAATCCGACCTCTTTACTACTAAACAAACTACATGTTTTGCAGCAAAGACTAAGAAGAGTGGAAACATAATTTTGAATTTTTTTTGGAAGTTCTGGCTTCAAATTACCAAAAAATATAGGTTTTAGTTCCAAATTCACATTTATAATTCTATAAGTTTATTAAAACTTGTGTCCTTTCAGTCGAATTTGTTGAGGATTTAGGGTAGTTGATAACACAACATTAGTTGGATGAGATGAAGCTATATTTTTTATTTTATTTCAACATCTGTGGATTTTATATGTGAAATATAAAAAAAAAAAGATTAATTACATAAGAGGGTTAGGCTAATGAGAGAGTGACAATCTCAATGCGGTTGTAATACATGTATGTTTGTTTATTTGTTTGGCTAGGGTATTAGGCTGTTATTTCTCCTCCTAAGATGGTGTGCCAAGCCAAGGGGTGAAGTCAATCCCCCTGAACCATACAGGCAACATACATGTAGAAGACACTGCACTATATATATATACAGGATCAAGAACAGGAGACAAAAGTAAATCACCTTCCTAATGACCCTTAACTCAGAGAGCACCAGGGCACAGGAAACTCTTGCCCAACAACCTGCAGTACCATTTGTATTCTTGAATCACATCTTAAATGTAACTTCAACCTGGTAAAATTTATTGAACAATTTAATTGTACACAAAATTTAATGGCAAATACCCTTCACTTGAAATTATTTATTGAATTTTTAGTGGTTGACTTTAAGGAGTAATAAAGGAGGTTTACATTTTCATAAGTTA
Source organism: Katharina tunicata (assembly GCA_032466195.1). NCBI lineage: Eukaryota > Metazoa > Mollusca > Polyplacophora > Chitonida > Mopaliidae > Katharina > Katharina tunicata. The sequence goes on from JAVFBZ010137229.1 coordinate 36,232, forward strand.
GCCTATATTTTATTTTTATTTCCCTCCTCAATTTCTTATGGAATTTACAGTAGGGAAAGATTCACAAAGCCTAACCTGGACATTAGATCAATAGGCATTAATTGTCTCCCTTTAATCAGGCTTAACAGTGAGATAATGCTTTAGCAGACAATGCCAAATTATAGGGTGTGACAAAAATAGCAGGGGGTTGGGGAAAACTAATAGAGCATGAATTAAAGGGCAAGGATAGGCAGGGTTGGGTGATACTACACAATGGTGTAAACCAATGACAGCTTTCACAATCTGGGATTACATACTTTGTGGAATTTCTAAAAAGACACTGCCTGTTTAAATCTTTAATAGAACTCAATGGTTTACATGTTTAGAGTTAACAAAGGGTTTTCAAGCAGATAAACTTCAGTGTATATGCAAATGTTTTCGAGAAATCATTGGATAGGAAAAATGATTTTCTTCAAATATTTATCATGATAAAAAATTATGGTTTGTGCAAAAAGCCCTTGTCTAAGTCACATATCATTCACAAATTGGACAGACGTGTAAACCAGAAGATAACTAGTCACCTATGGCCAAATCCTCCCTTGTCAGCGTGTCGCCCTACAACCACCCGCCAGCCCCTCTCTGGCCAACATTCTGGTCAGCCATTGTGTAGGTGTCAAGCATAACACCTTCTATTTACCTTTGTGTTATGTAATAATGTACATTTATCTAGCACTTGCCCCACAAAGACACTTGAGTTTCTGTTAATTAATACCTTGAAGGTCCAAACCTCAGACGTCAAAACTGGTTTGGATTTCAATGATTCTAACATAGGCACCAACATAAATCAAACAGTTAGCGGATTAGGCAATCCAGTGATACTTACCAATTCGAGTACTTAAAAGAATAACAGAGAAAATGGGAATTTGTACAAGTACAGGCATGAAGTCCTCGGACATTTCTATTAACATTATTGATTAGTGGCTGAAACGTTAAAAAAAAGGACAGTTATTTATATATAACACATTCCCTGTTAGGATCTCGCAATTCTTTTACGGGACAACATGCTTTATTTCAGGCAAAAAAATGTAAATAACATGCAACTCCTAAAAGAGTGTGTATCATCCAGCCTGTAAATTGACAATCAAATATTTTGAGCATTATAAATCCCTGACAGTTCAAATTTTGTCCCTTCTCAAAATAGTACTGATGTTGAATTTCCTATAAAGGTTAACTAATTTTAAAGTGTTTGTTCGTATATTTATTAAATTTAAAGAAATGAATTTGTTGACATGACTGAACTGTGAGCCGGCGAAGAGTGGTTTCCTTCAATCATGGGACTGCCCACAATGAATAGAGCGAAATAACCTGACAGGGCCTACAACCCTATACAGTGTATAAATATAAAAGTGGGTTAAAAGCAATTCATCCCCCAGATATACCGAGATGCTAATTACAACATTACATTATGTACGACAAGAGGTGGGGCTATTCATAAAGAATGGAGTTAAAACCATCTAACTTTAATGGCCTACATGAACTGAGTCATTAAAAGGTTTTACAGTTACAGAAGCATGTTTATTTACATTTGTAACATGCCCTTTATATGACATTCAAACCTCAAGACATAGCTAATGTTGCCTTAGACCTAAGAATACCTCTTAAGAAGATTGTAATGTAACCTTACATGTGCACAATGCAACAGGTGGAAATAAAACAAAAGCTGACTTTGTCCCCTCCGACAAACAAAAGTCTAACGTATACATTTTTTTCTCCACAAAATGTCACATAAAAATAAAATATTGCTCCATTTAAATAGATTGTTTTTTTTTGTTTAATTGGGGTTTTGTATCCTATTTTGTATTTCATTATACATGATGTGTTATAGAGAAGGTTGTGGGGATTTCAACTTTCTAAAGTTTAATTATTTTATTGTAGGATTGACCTGATTATGATTTTGGAGGGAAAATATTTTATTGCTTAAGCCTTTAGTGGATGTGAACCTAGTACACTTTTGGAGGGAAACTGTTTTAAATTAAATTACACTGATTTAACATTTTCATAATTTCTTTTACCAGGCCTAGATCAACTCTTTTGCTAATGTTATAAAGTTCTTTTATGTTATTCTTTCCAACAAGAAACACACATTTCATTTGTTCACTGACCATCTTAAAAGTGTTATTGCCGCTTTCTCTCAGGTCTGTGCTCTGGCTATAAATACCAAGTCTCACTGACCACTTGGACAGTCTATGAAAGTCAGTGAGTGATAGTTACTGATAGTTGGAGACAGATTGTAAAGAAAATATGTACTGAGATTTAGATTGAAGGAGTTTCAGCATAGAGCCAGCTAAGATGGTATGTTTAAATGTTAAAGTAGATAGGTTAGTAAGTATGGAAAATAAACAAGATATGGAAATTGACGAATCTGGACTTTGCCATTTATAAATAGTTAGCAAGTTAATGTGTAAGGAAAGTGTCCCGGTTATACATGTATGATGGTGTGCCAGCCCAAATCTTTAAGATTGATTGAATCATTGAGGTTTTAAGCCGTACTTTAGGTTATTTCATTTATATGACGGGCTTGACAGCGTGCCAACCCAACGGGTGAAGGAAACCACCCTGAGTGACGCGGGCACTATAGAAGACGCCAGTCCTGCCACAAAAGATAAACAAGACAACACAACAGGACATCACAACAAAGTGGCCTTCAAATGCCCCTTAGATCAGGGAGCGCCAGGGCATAGGAGGCTCCCACCCTACCAGCAGCCAAGCTCTTAAATCATACGGCACCAGGGCAATGAAGCTCTCGCCCAAACTCTCCCCTTTTTTCACCTCCCATGTACATAGTATTAAACTGTTTATACTACTTGTGATTAAGATTACCACTAGCTGTTGTTGTCTGTTTGTTTGGCAGCTGACGCTTACACATAAAAGTGCGTAGCAGGCCAAAGGGTGACTGATAAACCCTCTCATGACACACATTGAATGGGTTTTATGTAATACTTAAAGTGACGGTCCTGGTTCCAGTAACCCAGTTATAATTTGAAATGTTGCCGTTCAACATACTCAAATGTGGTATTGGAATATTATTGTTCCGTCCTTATAAATATCTGGAAAATAGAAACGATTTCCCTGCCAACGACCACTGGTAGTCGACATTTTGGGTGTGCCTCCATGTATGTACATGTATATCTAGTACTGCCTGACAACTACATGTACATGTAAGTCATCATCGCAGTGTGACGTACATGTAGTTAATATGAGGAAGATGTCTGAAGAAAAAGATTTGATTGGTCAATAATATTTGAGCTCGTACATTTACCATTAAAGTGCAGTAAGATGGTCGCCATGAAAATTATAAGTGAACTTTAACATTGTGCGATGTTTAAGCCTTCATTGTACACCATAGGTAGTTTGAATTGAAACGTAAACAGAACTAATACATGTAGACACAAGAAGCAATACCCATTCTATGCATGTTTATTTTATTGCATTCCGCACCAATCTTTTAAGGTATTTCACTCATGTGGCAGATGGCGTGCCGAAACCAATGGGTAAAGAAACCGTACTCAATCTCACTGACAACTAACAGGCCCTACTGAACAATTAAAAGACGCAAAACATATGGGCTTCCTGATTCCCCTTACATGTAGCTCCACGAACACCAAGGCACAGAGAACTCAAGGAAAGAGCAAAGAGCACAATGGAAAGACACAGTTTTTTTCTAATAAAACAACTGACAATTTACAGTTAAAGACAGCTCCTGTTGGCTTTAAATTGAGAATCAAGACAAGAACCTACAATGTACTATAAGCCAGCAATGGGACAACTGAGAATTGTAATCCTTGATATATGTCCCCAATAAGCACAAACGCCTCTAAATAGTTGATTTATTAAAAAAAAGTAATCCTAAAGCTATGCGTGTTAGCAGATATAATATGTCAGTAAACTCAACAAAAAAACAATCAACTTGTAAAAGTGACAATGAACCTTCTCTATTAAGGACTTTACGAACAGATATAAAACAAAAAATGTTTGTTCAACAAGTAAATTTAAGAGAGACTGACCTACATAAATGTAATTGTGAATAAAATGAGTAATTATGGTAATGTGCTAGATAATACAGAAAATAACATGCCAAATGTGTACAGTTGAAACTACAGTCACGACTGCTTAAAAACTTGTACTGAAGTTGTACTGGTCATGCGAAAAGAATGTCAAAGTTGGTTGATGTGTTGGTCATACTGTTAGTTTCTGTAGCTGGTATCAAAATGAGGCATTGGAACTTACCGGACACAACAGCACATAAAGCGGGTCATCTCGGAAAGTAGTATTTAAGATTGAGTGGCACCTTTAATGTATGCTCTCTGCACTGTGTCAAATTGTAGACAACACTTCTAATCATGTCTGCATCATCAAATCTTCATGACAACAATAACCCATTATGCCGATTAACGAAAGCTGACAAACCTACACCTAGGTGTTGTCGGAAAGTCTAAGGAAATTTTAGCTCGGCATTATAATCACCTGAAACAGGCTCTACAACTTCACTCGTGACAAAAATAACCCTACTTCAAACATTATACCAATGGCTTAAAAAATAGCAATGTAAAGGTCTTGTTTTGTATTTCTCCTGAGAAAATTAACATAACAATTAGGAAAAGTCTCTTGTGAATTATCAGTTCACAATTAAGGAAAGCCTCTTGTGAATTATCAGTTCACAATTAAGGAAAGTCTCTTGTGAATTATCAGTTCACAATTAAGGAAAGTCTCTTGTGAATTATCAGTTCACAGGGGGATTTAAGTGAACTTATCATCTTAACAGGAAGGAGACCAATGTACATGTTTAATTCAGTAATTGTTTCAAGGGAGCCTACTCTTGTTGGCAAGGTTTGCATTATACCTTTTGTCATGAACATTTTCATAATATAATGATGCTCTTTTTAAATTCATTTACTTTCTACTTTAAAATAGAAAAAATTAAAAAAAAGTTTTTAATTCAAATTGAAAGTAAAATAAACTTGAAAATTGCAGTTCTAAGTGTTGTAGACTTGCCATTCTATATCGCCTTTAAATTTAAAATCCATTCAGTTTGTTAAATTGAACATTTGCATTTTTTTATTGATAATTTTCTTGCTAAAAATGATAAACGATGATTTTTTACAAAACTGGCTGAAATATTTTTTTATGTCAATCTAAGATCATCATAGCAGACATTAAAAACTTTAACTAATAACTCTGACTAAATTAGACAAACATAGACATTTCATTTTAACCCCATTATGTCTGTTTTTGCTGCCAAATCCCAAACATGGCCAAGGGCGCCTACTCTTTTGGGCAAATTTCATATGGCAAACAGAGATAAGAATCGGGCAGAAAAATATATATTCTATACTTGAAAAACAAAAAGTAAGGTCAGCTTTTTGATGAATCTAATAAGAAGGACATAATTACTGAACCATAATTGTAAATTTCTTGCTGTTAATTTCCAATATATAAATTTATGTGAGAAAAATTAAACAGTAATGTTATGTCTGGATTAGAGAAACTTTGCATGTAAAATAATTAATGAACTTCTGGTGGTAGTTGTAACATTTGTAAGGTGCTTGAAATTTTGCACCTGTTTGTATGCACAAAACATCAGTAATAATGAAAATGATGCAATGTTCAAATGTTTACATTTTAACAGGACTCTTTGGGGAGGAAATCGGTGGAGGAAACCACCCTAAACGATGCTGGCAACACAGAAGATGTCACATTGACTGGCCAAAAAACAGGAGACCACAACAATTTGACTTCCTGAAACCTAATGTCCCTTAGTTCCCACTCAACCACCATCTTTAAACTTATCTCTAGTGAAACATTTCTGTCTGGATTTTAAAACAATTTTCAAGCAATACATTATAATGTTCTCTAATTTGTTGGAAATTCCCTTCAGTTAAAATAGCTAGAATTTGTAATGTACAAAGTCTCGAGTTAAATATTTGTTAACAAAATATGTCTTACCTGAGAGGTGACACAGGAGATTCATAAGAGGCCCCTGAGTTATCTCCACTTCCTTGATAATGAAACGGACTGTCGTTCTGATATCTGGGTGCCATGCTAGAAGAGGCTGCTGGGCCGATAGCATATCTTTCATCGTAAATATCCTCGTGGTAGTGGGGCTGGCCGGAAGAATCAACCTTCACACCATAAATTAATTGGGGCCCTGGTACACTATGGGGCCTGCCACCATAATGGGCCGCTCTTTTTTCCTCACCGAAAGTCTGTGTGGACCTCGTTTGATAAATAGGTTCAGATTCTCGTTTGTTTTTTATATAAACATTAGCGTTGATATGTCCGTTAGCTGGTTTCATTTTATTACGCTGTGGAGAAACGCAGTAGCGATTATCAGGACTTTCCTGGTTTATTAATCGTGCTGGACTTGAGTCTCGTAGAGCAGGATTCGAATATTTGTCCTTTTTCCCCTTTCTAGGCCCTTTTGGGGCTGGTGACATCGGACTGAAGTTGAAGTCCTCTTCTGAACTAGTGCTCTGTGTTGAAGCTTTCCGATTGGTAGAACTGTTGTTGAGGACGCCGTTGAAGGGCGGTATTGCAGGCAGTGGTCTATGCATCATTTGGCTGTCTGGCCTGGTCTGTGGAGGGGATTGATTAGTCTGTAAATAGAACAGGAAAATCTATAACATAGTTATAACAAACAGTGCGTATGCAACACAAATAAATCTACACATGCTAGAAACAAATCTTTATTTATTAAAAACATCGGATTCATGATCTATTGCTGAAACTAGAATGATAAGATCTAAAAATACCCAATAACGAGAGAGATTTTATACAAATACAAGTACATATCGACAGGTATGGAATAAGTGCATCAGTAAAGAAAATATGACAAGATCTGTGGCGATACAATGAAGCTAATACCAAAAAAAAAACCACTGAAAGGAACACAGTTACATGAGGAAATAAAGAAACCCTTAACACTATTTTTCAACCAGAGTTTACTGAAAACCATCAGTATTTCACAGACTGTGCCAGAAGCATAACACAGGTAACCAGTTTAAATCACACCACAGGTAACCAGTTTAAATCACACCACAGGTAACCAGTTTAAATCTCACCATAGGTAACCAGTTTAAATCACGCCACAGGTAACCAGTTTAAATCACACCACAGGTAACCAGTTTAAATCACACCATAGGTAACCAGTTTAAATCACACCACAGGTAACCAGTTTAAATCACACCACAGGTAACCAGTTTAAATCACGCCCCAGGTAACCAGTTTAAATCACGCCACAGGTAACCAGTTTAAATCACGCCACAGGTAACCAGTTTAAATCACACCACAGGTAACCAGTTTAAATCACGCCACAGGTAACCATTTTAAATCTCACCACAGGTAATCAGTTTAAATCACACCACAGGTAACCAGTTTATATCACACCACAGGTAACCATTTTAAATCTCACCACAGGTAACCAGTTTAAATCACACCATAGGTAACCAGTTTAAATCACACCACAGGTATCCAGTTTGAATCACTTTGTTTGTCGAATAGTTTCTTTGATTGGGGATTTATACAATGCACCTTAGGAACTTCACCTGGAAGCAAACCAGCACATTTACAAGTCTTTAGGAATTGAACATGCGACCTCAGTATCAGAGATGTGAGCCAGATGTGAACATTTTATTTCCGTGAATATGCAGGCATACATTTTAGAACCACTCCACCACGAAGGTCCACTTTTTTTTTTATTCAAGAAGAGTATCTTTTTGAAAAACTCATTTTTTTCATTCAGCAGAGTTGACTTAGCTTTTAAGCACTATAACTCAGTATTGAAGATATCTTAGAAACTAGAAGCACAACTTTTGCAGTCTGAAACGACATTATACACCGTAAAGTATTAATAGCTCTGGCGTGCGCTTTCCAGTTTTTTTCAGAAGATTATTTGAATTGATATGTTGACAGCACATGACTCAATGAAGGGGACAAAAATCAAACATTGAATATTCCATGATGGTAGTCGAGCTCAAGACATCATGAGAACAAAGGGGGATAACTACTTACAGAACACATTCACGTTAAACACACAAACGGACATTTGGGGTTTGTCTAACATCAAATAAGTAATAAAAGACTGAAAGTTTCTGGGGACGTTTATAATCCCTTTGATCTAAAGCTAATAGAAGTCTGCATGAAAAACATGAACTTCAACACAACGATATTAAAGTGAAGCTTTTCAATCAGGAAATGTTAAACATGGTCTGGGTTCATTGGGAGTCTTATCGTTAAACATGGTCTGGGTTCATTGGGAGTCGTATTGTTAAACATGGTCTGGGTTCATTGGGAGTCTTATTGTTAAACATGGTCTGGGTTCATTGGGAGTCTTATTGTTAAACATGGTCTGGGTTCATTGGGAGTCTTATTGTTAAACATGGTCTGGGTTCATTGGGAGTCTTATTGTTAAACATGGTCTGGGTTCATT
>JAVFBZ010137230.1:0-22381 GCA_032466195.1 Katharina tunicata
CATTACACTATCAATAGGTACTTTCTTGTGCTCTTTGGCGAGCCGAGGGGTTTTGGACAGCGGAGCTTCATGTTTTTTTAGCAACTGCTAACTGTGTTTGAATGATGTAATATTATTTAAAAAAATTCTCACAATAATCAGTGGTCATGTAGAGAAGGAAATTTTTGCGTGCCTCCACCATGGGCATAAAGCGTTCATTTAAGAGTCGAGCATCCCTGTTGTTAAAAAACCCTAGCAAATTAAGCAAATAAATTATCTGGAAGAACCCATTATTGGTTTAAATATAAGTGTAAGGAGAGGTGTATTCAATATTCTATAAAGTTAGTGTATTTATTTCTGTACAGAAAAGCAATAAACAATGCCTATGAGGAGTATGTATTAAGCGTTGGAGACTTCGATGAGCGTATATTCCTAGAAGATGAGGCAGAAGAAGAGATTGGTACTCCAGCTAAAGTGGCCAGCCCAGGCGAACTCTCAGCTAAAATGTTAGAGAAAAAATCACTTCAACAACACGTTAATCAGGTAAAAACTCAGAGCTTAGAAATGCTAACTGTCTCTCCGTCCGTCTCTCTCTTGTTGTAAACACAATCACTTTATTTCAAAGTTGAGCTATAGCTTCATCCTGTTACGATTATGGTAGATGCCACCAAATTCCAAACAACAATATGGCTGCCATTATGCTTTTTACTCGGTATTTACACATATATATGTTGTGAACACAAACTCAGTAATTTTAATTACTTTAATTATAGAATATGTCCTATTAAAATGTACTGTTAAAATGATGGATGGTATTATTCACAAACAACAACTAATTCTGTTCTGCTGGACAAATAGTTTATTTACTTTTGTTGCTACAATTACCAAATTGCCTTCAACAGAGTGGTACATAAAAGGATTTTTACAGCTTTTATAAGTTTAAACAATACAGGGTAAAGTTAACAGAGTTCACCTTATAAAAGCTGTCAAAATCCTTGTATGTGCCACTCTGTTGAAGGCAATTTGGTAATTGTCGCAACGTAAGTAAATAAACTATTTGTCCAGCAGAACAGAATTAGTTATTGTTTGTGAATATTATAGTGATCCTGGATGTTTAAAAACATTAATTCATGATCGATGGTATTGTTTTCCACCACATTCCAGGCAACAGTATGCATCTCACTTTCATAGATTTAGGTGACATTATAGTTCTTGTCATGTTCATCTGGGCTTTTTCTCTTGCCATCAATCCAGTGGCTTCATTTTTGGGTTGTTTTATGAAACTTCACACGTATCCATTTCAAAACTGTCTTGAAAAGGTTTGAAAGTCATAGTTGTGGGTCACAGTGAGTCAAATCTGGGGAGAGCAATTTATGACTCTCTTCATGTGACGAATGTCTAAAGATATGAAGCCCTATCATTATATAACTGAAATGCCCTTGAGTATGAAGTTCACCAATCCATCAGTTTTGGTTTGTTTTCAGTGAGGTTTAGAGTGGTTTCCTCCACTGAAGCACCATAGAAAGAGTGAAGTTATCTTGAGTATTTTCTAAAACCTCAATCATTTGAACAGGTATAACTTTGCTTTTTTTTTTTTTCTATTCCATTTTACAAGTTAGAATATAAAATGATATTTTTGTTTTGTTTTTGTTTCAGACAAAGACTTTGGCTCCATCCACTCCTCTAACTGGAAGAGGGTACCTGACAAAGAAAGACCCCTGTATTACCCCTGTCTCGACAGCCACGCAGAGTGTCAGTCGACTACAGGCTTTACTCTCAGGGCACAAAACATCACCCAGTGATCTCCTGCTACAAATGTTTGGGTAAGTAACTCAAGTGAAGCTTCTATGTTTCTGGATTGAAAGGTCAATTCCATCGCCATTTATATATGAGCTTGACCCTTTGAAAAGTCCTTATCAGATCCATGATACCTACCAATTTGTCTTGCTGTGTTGCATGGATGGCGGTTTTCTTTTCACTTGTCTGGTTTTGTCCACCATTGCCTTGAAAAATGCAATTAAATCAAAGCAAGTTATGTACTCAAATATAGACCTTTGGTGTGATATGTAAGAGTTTCAGACACACAAATAAAAGGCAAGAAAAGGTAATTGTGATTAAAGTAACCCTAAACCTGAAATGTTTGATTTGTACGCGGGGCCCTGGTATGGCTCCGCCGTTTGAGCGTTGGACCACTAAGTCCCCTTCACTAATAGGTATAGGTTTGAATTCCCCTGTAAACTTAAGATATGTATGGGAAGTTTTTTAGTGGCTTTGGAGGTAACGTAAAGTAATTATAAGTGAAATACCCATGAGTATGACCAATCAAATAAATAAAATTGATTTGTATGATTGTAGAGAGTGTAGTGCTAACCCCAAAGAATCTGTGATGCAAAGGATATCTGAGATGGGAAAGGTTTTCTGTAAACGTTATTCACAGGTTTGTATGCTCTTTTGACTGATCTCCACACAAATTCCTATGCCCTGGTGATCTCTTAGCTAAGGGGCATCAGGAAGCCGATTTGTTATGGTGTCATGTTTTTGTCCTGTAGATGTATTGTGGTGTCTTCTATGTTGCAAGTGTTGCTTAGTGTGGTTTTCTGTACTAATAGGGCTGGCACGCCGTCATATTAGTGAAATTACCGTACGTAGAGAAAACCGCAATCAATTATATACTTATACTGACTCCGATGAAGACTTTACTTAAAAATATACTGCATTAAATTATTTTCTTAGATTTGTCTGCATTAAAACGCATGAGCTGAAGCAAATCCCCTTGGAAAGTGTCTGATAGGATTGTTGATTCATTTTTCTTTTTCTTTTTGGTACGTCTAAAAATTGAATTTTGTCAAAACTTTTAAACAGACTAAGACATTAATATCAGTTAAGATGTTATTCCATTTTCACTTTGACAGCCAACAGAAGACCATCCAGGTTCACATGAAGATTTTGCCAGGAGGCGGCTTCAGTTAGCGGAGAGTCTGTATTATAAAGTGCTAGAAAACATTCTGGTTAATGAAAGAAAAAGACTTCAAGGAGGGAAGGACCAACATGCTGATCTCACTGTAAGAAATATTAATTAAAACTGTACCTCCAAGACTTAGTAGCTTAGATTTTTTCTTAAAGCAGTGTAACCACGCTATTGTGTGCCACTTAATAACTGTTTGTACACCCATAACTTGTCCCCCAATTTTAACTGGCATATTTATACAGATTGAAGATTTCTTAAATCTGCCTTTACATTATGCCGGTTCAGCCTAACATTTTTATAGCCCCCTGAATCTATATTACGCTTCAGTTTTATGTTCTCAAACTGATGCCTTCTAGAATGGTCACACTAGTTCATAGCAACTCAATGGGCTATAATTGTTTTATTTGAGAGAAATAAAATAAATTATGGTGTAAACCCCAATCATACACACCAACTGTGGGTTCTCTTTCTTATTGTGAAATGAATAACATTCCTGGATTATTTGATAATGACAGTTTTTGTATTGCTTGGTTTTTAAACTGGGGTCTTATGATCAGTGCTAACCTGTTTTCCTACTTTCTGTTTTTAGGGTCTTCTTGAACAAGATATTTTCCACAGATCTCTCTTTGCCAGCTGTCTTGAAATTGTCATATTTTCATATAATTCTCAAAGGTATATATATATCTGTTAACTACTGTGAGAGTAGCATAACGGCATGAAATGGCAGAGAAACTTGTTCAGCTTTGACTAAGTAGTAGGAAATTAATTTAAAAAATGTTAACATAAAAGATACACAATAGGTTTCTCTCTTTGCCAGAAAAAGAGAAAACTGTTTATAAAAATTGTTTGCAGAATGACAATATTTTACTAGATTAAAACTTCCTTCAATTGGCAATTTTCTTTCGCATAAATAAATACAAGCTTTTCAGATATATCAGTCAGACTTCATACGTATTTCATTATTACAAGCAATGTGGCTTCAGTGTCTATATTAGGCAATAATGTAACTGTGTGGTTTTATTCTGTTTAGGCAATAATGCAAGTAACGTAGTTTTATTGTCTGCATTAGGCTTGTAAATGTATTTTTTCTCTATATGGACTGGTTTGTGTGAAATAAAGTATTATTATTATAAGATGTAACCTTTGACGTAACATTAGTTTCATACCTAACTATTCTGTTATGGCTGTAGTTTAAAAAAATAAATCTTCCTCTTACTTGAATGATCTTATTGGATTATGGCTGTTTTATCTTTTTAGGACTTTTCCTTGGATTGTAGATATATTTGAGATGTCACCTTACCATTTCTACAAGGTGATAGAGTTGTTGATTCGTGCTGAAGAAGGGCTTTCAAGAGAAGTTGTCAAGCATCTTAATTATGTATGTAAAATTTAAGTCATCTGGTCAGACATTTTAATTATGGGTCTGTATGGGTCGCTTTGTCATATATACTCATACTGTCATACTTAGCACTGTAGGAACATTATCTTTCCAAGAGTAAAAACACTAAAGTGACTACACATTTTATGGTCGTGTAAAGAGTCGCTGTCTACTGTTGGAATACAGCTCCGTCATATGAGTGAAATAACCTTGAGGTTGGCGTAAACACCAATCAATCAAATTATTCATGTTTTCTCATGTTGGACGGTCGGCAATGGTGCAATCGTGTTTTTTTATATTATATATATTTACGAATATTGATTAGCGGAAATGCGTTTCATTTTTATATAGAGGATTTATACATTGTTATTTATGTAATGACAATATTATTTAGCATTTTTGATTCTAGATAGAGGAGTGTATATTAGAGTCGTACGCTTGGAGGGCCGACTCACCGCTATGGGATGCCATTAAAGCTGTTCAGGGGAGCTTACCCACATGTGAAGAGGTAACTAGAAACTACACGTTATTATGTTCTTGTCTGAGGAAATATTATCCACTAAATAGCATGACTTTATCTTAAGAATAATAACAGCCATCAAAAGAAATATTACAATAAATCTACAATTCTGTAACTGGCTTTTCCTAACACATTACTAATCATTACGAAGTTTAACAAACTTTCTTAAAGGATCAAGTTTACTTTAAAATTGCAGTGAAGTCCTTGACGTAGAATAATATTATTTTATATAGAACAATACAAAATATAGTTTTTCATATTCAATACTACGCCTTCATGTAACTGTAATTCCCTTGGGCAGTGCTTAAAAAGTTTTTCTTTTTCATGCTGTTTCATGGTTTCTGTTGGCGTATGTTATCAGGTGATGATACCAAACCAGACTGACATTAGAATTGGGCTTTCATCACTTACCAGTTCTCCACCGATACACCCAGCTGTCAAGAGACTTGTTGTTAGTGAAGCTAGGTTCTCACCAGCCAAGACAAAAGGTATGTAGCATTAGAATCAATTCAATTTAATTGCATTCACGGCGTAATACCTTCAAGACGAGAGATTATAGCCTTGATTACACAGGAATTCTAGTTCACCACTTGTGGTTTTCGTTTACCCTACAGTTTTAACAGTTCTACCAGCTTTCACAGGAAACTTAGCACACTGCCAGCTTGTTGAAGCTTGCTTCAACACTGTGAAAAATGTCAAACCCTTCTGAGATTCAAACATGGGTAAAGTAGTGTTATATCATTATTAATTGCAGTCACAAGTATTAATTTCTTGAGGGTTAATGAAACTAGAAATACTGGCACCAGAGATTGTTAGTTCAACCCTCCATGAACACAACAGACAGTTTAATGATGTTGAACCACAAGGCAATTGGTCTTGGTAAAAACTCCTTAACATACCATAGAGTTAGCAGAGGTTTGAAGAACTTTCCAAGACATGTTATGTCAATATTTTGTGATAAAACTGAACTGTGCTCTCGCTCAGTGGCTGAAATACTGTTCAAAGTAATGTTAAATCCTTTCCTCACTCACTCGCTCAGTGGGTAGTGCATTAGACTGCTGATCTTCTTTTAATTCGCAACACACATTTAACACCATCTGTCTTACAACTGGGAGCAAGAGGGACATAACGTGTACTCAGACTGCAGGGTAATGTTTGCAAGGTTTCCTCTGTTTTTTCCACCAAACGCTGGCTATGAATTATCCTGTTAAGAAGTGGTAAGGATGTTGATTTCTCTTTTTCCAGACCCTTTAACTTCCCCAACGGGACCATCTGCGGCTGACAGGTTTAGCTCCCCAACACCAGGGAGTGCTAAACGCCGTCTGTTTGAGAGTGCAGCAGCCGGTCAAACAAGTGCTACTTCCACCACTACATCCATCACAACTAAAGTATCTCTACTGACTGATAAGAGTGGTCACTCATCAGGGGACGGCTCTCAAAAACCCATCACCATCCTGGCCCACACTGAGGATGGTCAGCAGGTAACATATCCTTAAACCACTGATTTCTGGAATTAAGCCAGTTGGGTCTAATGGTAGTTGGCTTGTGGTCTCATCCTGTTTTAGAAGCCATACATCATTAAATATTGTTCTTTATAATCATCCAATATTGGATGACATTATGTTACCTCTGATAAAGTTTTGAAAAGGCCTTCACGTCAGTGAAATGATTGAGCGTCAACTGAACATAAGGATCTCTACCATTATAATTAAAGAAAACGAGGATTAATGAGACAGGACATGTATAAATAACAATGATTTCCAATATATGTTGAATATAATGTTATCTGGGTCAGCGTTAACTTGCACTTTTTTAGAATAATAGGAACAAAATTTATAAGAATGTGTCAGTTTTATGATTATCTGGACCAATTCATTAATGAGAAATGTTTACTTTTGTTGATTGACAGGTGTTGATTCCAGTTGTACAGTTACTTCAGTCTGCTGCGATGAAAGCTGCAACACCTCCCAGTAAACTAGTGCCCAATAAACCCAAGAGAACTGGCTCTCTATCTCTTTTCTTTAGAAAGGTATATATATATATATGAGTGTTTTGAGGTTAAAATTAATCTGATTAGCTAGGGGGCTAAAGGACAACAGAAGCCCTGTTTGTGTATGTCTTGCTCTGTTTCTGAGCATTATGGGGAATCTACAGCCAGACTTCACCTCTAAGGTGTCGACATGCCAGTTACCTTCTCCTAGAGGGGTCCTCTCCATGGTTAAGCGTTGGACTACGGAGCCCCCTTCACTGTACCCGGAATAGTTGTGTTCCCCCCGTGGACCTTAGGTATATCAGGAAATATTCCGGTGGCTACGGAGTTGGCAGTGTGGTTTTCATGAGGTTTCTTCTGTCTTCCACCATACACCGACAATGCATATTTGTTATATAGGTGAAATATTCTTGAGTACGATGTTAAACACCAATCAAACAAACAAACTGTCTCTAACATAAATTACCTCAGGAAATTTTTTTTTTGTACCATTAACTGAGTCCCTTGTCATTGCTCTCTCCCAAAAAATCCAAGCAAATATAACACTTACAATCTTTGTGGAATTTCTGAAATCTATGGACTGTTGGACTTGAAATGTTGTTCAAAATGAGAAAGCTTTCCCTCTCTTGCTGTACATGTAGTTCAAAATTTTAAATTCTAATGGAATTTGAATAACACATTTATGTTTATCACAACAAAAGCAAAGCTAGAAAACCAATTTGTTTCTTTATTCTTTTGTGTAGGTATATCATTTGGCTGGTGTGAGACTACGGGAACTTTGTGACCGCTTGGAGATTAGTGATGACTTACGACAGAAGATGTGGACCTGTTTTGAACACTGTCTTGTACATAATGTAGATTTAATGATGGACAGACATATTGACCAAATCATCATGTGCTCTATATATGTCATGGCAAAGGTAGGAATCCCCCAAAAGACCTAATAATAAGGATTGTTTTTAGTTGTTTTGTTGTTGGTGGTGTGGTCTCAATGGCTTGGGACCTTAGGTATATAAGGGAAGTTTTCCTGTGGCTGCAGAGTTCACAGGGTGATTTTTACGAGGTTTCTTCCCTGTTTTCCACCATACACCGGCACCCTAAATTATTAAGATTAGTAAGTCGTCATATAGGTGAAATACCCTTTAGTACGACGTAAAACACCAGTCAAACAAACAAACAAATTCAATGGCTTGAAGGAGACTTTAATGTTTTTCAGTTGAGCATAACACTCAACATATTTTGTGATGCTGTTTGCTGTACACCATTGTCCTATAAGTGAAATACCCTCAAGCACAGTGTTAAGCACCAAGTAAGCAAGTATTAGGCTAGTCATGTCCGTGTTCAACCTGGATTTGTTGCTGCTTCCCTGTTAGGTTATCTGTAGTGGGCCTCAGCGGTGATTGTTTTTGTGTCTGTATTTTTTCAGATGTCCGAGATGATTTGCATAAAACGTTAATGTTAGTATTTAATCTCCCCTAATTATCATATATATTTTGTTATCTTAAAGAGGCTTTTGATGTCTCAGACCAGAATACAGATAATATGTTTCAGAAGGTACAACTTGATTAAATATGTTTTGAGACTTGTTTGCCAATTCTATTTTACCTGTGTTGTAGATCATTACAAAGCTTAATCACTGTTGAATGTTGCACAAAAAAGCAGACAAAATAACAAAACTGTAATGAATTCTTCCATGAGGTTATTAAATAGAAATCGGAATGCTTTTAAAATCTCCAGCAGGAAAACTAGTCCTGCTAGATTATTTTTTTGATGATTTATGACAAGTATACAAGGGAAGTAAATAGCCTTTTTATTTTTATTTTCTTCTCCAGGTCACAAATCAATCTCAATCGTTCCAAGACCTTATGAAGTGCTACAGATTACAGCCCCAGGCGCTCAGCCATGTGAGTATTTTATACAGTTATTTGTGCATCTTTGATATCCATAGAATTTGCATCAATTAAAACCATGTAAGTGGTACAAAATTACCCCCATGAACTTAATGGCCTGACAAATGATCACCCTGAGCAGTCATTTCACTGGTGGTATTTTTCATTACCAGTAGTGTTGGTTGTATCACAATATCATTTATTATTTCAAACAATGTTGCCCTAGCGACAAGTTTTGATCATAAAATAGAATGTTAATAAATAAAGCATAACATAAATCATAAAAATCCTGTTTAATAAACTCATAATATTTTTTATATAACTTTGGGTAATACCAAGTTTTTCAAAATTTCTGAGAAAGCGAAATCACGATGGATTATAGTTTAAAATAGATCTGATTTGTTGTAGGTATATAGAAGTGTGTTATTAAGCAGTAGACGTCGTCATGCCTCGGGCAGCAGTGACCACAGCAGTAAGAATGGTGCCAGTGGGTCTTCGTCTCCTGTCACTGTACCAGAGGAAACCAGGGAGAGAGAAAAACGTGAGTGACAAGACCACTATAGCAAAAAGCTTGAGTTGGGTCAGACTTTGAAAGTGTCCTTTAAAATATGGTTAATTTGAACTCGCCCAATTTATACTGAGGACATTTTAAAACTCATTGTATCATAAATTGTACTGTTTTCTGCTGATTTTTCTGTTACTTAATGTGCAAAATTCAACAAATACCATATACATTTGTCAAAAACCTTATAACAATTGACTATGTTAAGTACATCTGAATTCTTGGAATGATTTCTAATTTCTTTCTCAATTTAGGCATGGCTCTCATTTTGGAGAAACTGAAAATTGTACATTTTGTTTATAAAGCTGTTGGTGGCATCATGTGCTCTTCTGCTCACTTGACTGAGGGCATCTGGAAGCCAATGTGTGGTTGCATTTTGTTCTGTGTCTTGTAAAAGTCGCCTTTGTTTGATGACAGAAGAGTCACGGGTGGTTTCCATCGCCGATTGGAATGACATAAGGAGTGAAATGACTTTAGACTTCTAAACAAATATTGTGTATTGAGTGAATTTCTTTGTTTCAGGACGCCAGGAGAGTTTACACATTCGCTCATCGAGTACCTTACCAGTGCCAAACCCCAGCAGCCAGCCACCCACACCCACCAGATTCTCTGGCTTGGGGTCAAGTTTCGATTTTGAGGAACGAGGAGACCTCATAACCTTCTACAACCAGGTGTGTAGTGTAATGATAATGTTTGAGCAAATTTTTTGGTCAGTCATTCTTTTATCAGCTTTCTTTTAAGCGGTTAAAATTCTGAAGTGAACCTTTACAGAATTTGAATAATGTTATCGTTGAAAACTATTTACATTGGTTAGTTCATTATAATGACTGCTAGATAAACTTTGTAAGCTTGTATATTTTGTTTAGCTAATGAATTAAGACAGAATGTTTCTCTCATTCCATTTTACTTGAAACTGAAGTGTTAAACATTTAAAACACCCATTAAGTGCTATAAAACAAGTGTAATTTTTCCAAATTTTATGATATTTCTTTGCTAAGGTATGAATGAATACCTTGTGACAGTTTGGTTTAAAATTACCTAACGATTCATTTCAGGTAAATAACAGCAAAAACTGAATTATTGTTAATCAATTTATAATGCCTTTCACTATTACCCAGGTGTATGTGGATAAAATGAAAGCATTTTGTGTCAAGTTTTCCTCACAGAATAAGAAAGGGGTAAGTGAGGTTTTCTCTGTTTTTGATTCTTTTCTGGTGTATGTAGTAGACCTGTGTAATGGACAGGGTGGTGCTTTAATTTTCATGTTAAATTTAAGAAAATATGCTCTTTAGAGGCCAGTTATTTTGACATAAAATGCTTAATCATTATGTAGATTTACTGAGACGTAATCTTCTTGCAAAATCGCTAATGAAGAGAACCTTGGTGATTATTCCAGTGACACATCATTTGTGACGTTAAAAGAGCATATATGCCTGCTTTCATTTTTATATGATGTAGAAATTGACATAAGAATCTTTGGTTTGTTTCTTACTTGATAAAAAGCTGGATATAACCTGTTATGTTTGTTGTGAAGAAGGCTGAGTTGCACAAAGTAATAGATAGTATGAACAATCTGGTTACTTAATTCAAGAAAAAACGTAAAGTACATATTCTGTGACAGATTCACTCATTTTGTTATCTTTTTCACAGGATTGTCCCCCTTTGTCTCCACTTCCTCCTCTACGATCTCAGCCGTCATCACCACGGCGTGTTTCAACCAATCACTGTGTGTATATATCCCCCCATAAGACAGCCTCCACGCCTTCCAAAGGCATGTCCTATTATTTCAGTCACAGCCCAGCAAAGGTAAGTCAAACAGGCATGTCAGTCTCAAATAATAGGGTTTGTTTGATTTGGGTATTTCATCAGGGTAAAGATGAACTGCTGACCGTTGGCACCTCAGCAAGCTTCTGTCACATAATAGGTGTATTAGGAGCGTACCCTCATAGTCCAGTTACTAAGTTGTAAATGTGGATACATCTACATCAGAGATTTACCTTCAGTGTTTGGTGGATTTGTAACAAAATTACTCATTTTACCTTGTTTTAAAAAAGACTTGAAAAGGTAAAGGCTAGATATATTCAAATTTCCTCACTTTGAAAGAAATATACTACTTGGCTAAAACACATGAATTGGGACGCTTTATTACTATTGCTAAATTATTCAAATAATCAGGGTGATTTAATTATTTGTAGGATCTGAGAGCAATAACTAACATGATAAAGATGGGCGAGCGTCGTGTTGCCACGAAAAACCCCTTACAAGTTGATCAGAACGATGACGGACCAACAGAAGCCAAACGGTCTTACCAGAACCCTCTACAGAAACGTCTCCAGTCCATCACGATCGACAGACTGGAAGCGAACGAGATTGCTGCTAAGGTCTACAACTAGTTTTCACTAACAGGAATCCAAGGTGGAACACCTCTCAGTCATAGATAGTGTAAATGAAATCAATAAATCTACTGGTAATGAGCAGGAATAAATGAGTAAATAACAGTTATTTTAATTCAAGAAAAGCTGGAATACTGTTGATGGTTTAATACTCTTTATTTTATCAACACATTTTATAGAAGTCAGACTTTTCTAAATATTTTCAATTTTAATGAACTTTGTGAGCATCTTTTATGTCCTGGTTTGGAAATTACTTGGGCAGCTTGACATTGTATTTTCTAGGTTTCTGACTTAACCGTACAATAAGAACTATTGCACACTGAAATTTCCATTTCATTTTTGTAAGTAAGAATGTAACTTTCTATGAGATATATGAGGCATCTGGAATGCAGAGTCAATTTTGTTGATTGAGAAGTGTCAACTGATTTTGTATGATAGAATTTTTGAATGCCACTATGCTTGGTCAATTTTTCTCAAATATTAAATTTTGTATTCTAAACAGAATGTCGATCTGTTTTTTTTTCAACTCTTGAATATAGAATAAAAAAAAAACCAAGCATGTACATAATAAGCCATTTTAAGTTACAGAAGAGCTCATTTTATTACCGTGACTCAGTGGTTGAGCGTTGGACTACAGAGTCCCCTTCACTGTAGTCTGATCCCCCGTGTAGACCTTGGTTATGTCAGGGAAGTTTTCCCGTGGCTGTGGAGTCCCGGGGTGTTTTTTACGCAGTTTCTTCCCGGTTTTCATATAGGTGAAAATCAAATACTTCTGAGTACACCGTTAACTTAAACACCAATCAAATAAATACATTTCAGGGTTTTAGTGTCTTGAGATTTTGGTGGAGCCGAATTCTCACTGACCTAACCTTGCAACCAAATCAAGTTTATCAAACAGAAGTAAATCAGACTTGTCTTATTTATATAATTGTAATTGTTATGTATTGTGTTTGTTGCCACTCCCAGTGACATCAAACTTGATTTCTTTGGCCCATTTGGTTGACACATCTTCATGGAGTGAAATTACTTTAATTGCAGTGAACACTTTTTTGACAAGGATGGTAAATGGCATTTTGCCTTACTGAGATTTAAGAAAACTGAAATAAACCATCCCATATCCCTTGTAATATGTGATTGCAATATGACCACATATGTTATCAGATTCAGATGATTTTACAAAAATTCTGTCTGGTATAACCAGACTTCTAACACAGTTTAACTTTTTCTTGAAACTGGTTCTGAAACATTCTTCCAGTTGATTTTCATGGTCTCAAGAGGCTCTCAAACTTGTAAACATACTTTAAATAATTTGTTGGCACAGGTACCTTATCTCAATATACCTGTTTGGTATTAGTTTGTTCTGAGTACTGGTTTCTACTGACATTTTTGTACTTCGTTGAAGTATCTGATAAATCAACTTCTGCTATTCTGAAGATAAAGAAGTCCTTATACAATTTTGTATGAAATGATACCCTCTGGCTAAGGGTAGTGTTTTTGTATAAATAATGCTGTCAATCTTTGAACTATAGGAAAAACTTTCAAATAGAGATGATATTCGATACTTCATTGTTTGGTAGTTGATTTCGTATAAGTGAAATACTCCTGAGTAACGCCAATCAAATAAATAAAAGTGATAAATACCGGTAATTAATTCCCTAATCATTCAAGCAGGAAATGATATTCCCCAAATTTGCTGTTCTTGATACCGATAACCAATGCACAAGTAGATCGTATCAGACAATTGATACAAATATATGGTATGTAGGCCAACATTTAGTTCAATTAAATTAAACTCTAGATGTTTTATGTTTATTATTTTGTTTAAAAAAAACTGATTTTTTTTTTGAATTGTAAGTATAATTGTATTTCAATCTAATGAATTCTTAGCAATAAATCTGTTAATTTTTTTTGCATGATGAATTAATGTATGTCAAATAACTTAACAGGGACAAATCTTATGAGAGACCGAAGATTTGCCACTTATACTCGGCTAAAACAAATTCATTGTTCATGTCATAATGCAGTATGGCCAAGCTTTGAGAAATGTCAACCCCAAGGATGTCTATCTAATTTCCAGTGTAATATTATAAATAAAAAGATTCCTAGATCCAGGTGGTGCCTTTTGGGTATGTACCTACATGTAGCAATGTCATAGAAAGACCGAGATTGCACTGGAACATCTTTTTGCAACAAAGTATATAACATTGGGACATTGTAGTGACAAAAAAAATGTGATGTCGTCTCTCTAGGATGTATGTACTGTTGATTATTGTGTGATATCACACAATAATCAACGGCTTTGGAGTGGAATTATCAGGGCTGTAAAGCCTGTAGTATGAGAATCGTCAAGCCATGATACATATTAATTAGATCGCAAAAAAAATTCCAATACTGCAAAAATTTGAGGCCATCTGTACAGTATGGGTTATAGCAAACTTCTCTGATGGTTTCTGTGATCTGTTTTTTTTTCTGGTTTCCATCCTCTAAGGGTGGTTTCCTTCACCCACAAGGATAGCACAGTTATATACATGTAAGCGTTATGTCCGAATCAATCTGGTTTCCCTCCAATTAAAAAACATGGGTGTACAGTTGCAATTTAGCCTGAAGAGCACAGCTTTACCCAAGGCAAAAAATATATGAAAATCTGTAAGTCTCCCCGTTAGCTTCTAAAGCCCAGTTGGTAAGAGCCATGGTTCAAATCATGATAGTGGTGCAAAATTTTCTTTCTCTAGAATTGTAAAAAAAAGTTTTTGCGGACGTGTACACTGGTTAACTTACATCAAACTTTCCTGATGGATCATTTTAGGGGTTGTCAGATTCTGAAGCTTCTCCATTATCCAGCTGGTGCAGATACTCTGATCGATTTAATTTCAGGCCAGTTTAAATGTCTAATCATATAGCCTCTCTATATATGATACAATGTATATTGTTTGTTATTGTAGACTTCATAGTCAAACACTGTTTATACATGTAATAAAAATGTAATTATGTATCAAAATAGTCCTTCCTATCTCGTTTATCTAACCTATTCAAAGCCAATCGTTTTGCAATGCCGAGATTGTAGACTTGATTTTCTTCCGATTTTTCCAGCATACACAGGCAAAAATAACTTTTTGAGTACAACAAATTTTAAACATCAGTCAATTAAAAAAAAAAAATTAAAGCCTCTGTAAACACAGTATGGATATTAGCATTTTCAATTGAAAATTTTGTTTGGATCATAAATGATGTCAAATCATGGACCTAGCAGTTGTACTAAAATTATTTTTAAGAGACCTCATCCCACTTCTGTAAATAAATTGTAAAATCTCTTTATTGTAAGCTTGATTGGGGTTTTATGCAGAACTTCAGGTTATTTCACTTGAATATGCCAGA
Organism: Katharina tunicata; assembly: GCA_032466195.1. Taxonomy (NCBI): domain Eukaryota; kingdom Metazoa; phylum Mollusca; class Polyplacophora; order Chitonida; family Mopaliidae; genus Katharina; species Katharina tunicata. The sequence goes on from JAVFBZ010137230.1 coordinate 15,055, forward strand.
ATGGTTAAGGAAACCCGGGACAAGAGGATTAGACACCAACAAATTTGCTTCCTTTGCTCAGGGCTGGGTTGTTAAAAAATTGAACCGGGATAAAATGAAAAAAGTCCTACAATAACGGTTTGAATGAAGTAAACAATCGGAAATGCTCTAATCAACAATAGATCCATGACCAAGTGAAAAAAAATTGAAGCTTCCCAGCTTTAGAAAGATCAATTGTGACTAGTAATTAGACCAAAGATAAATTTTATTCGGAGGTATTTTTTGCAACAGAGCCATTCCAGACAAGGGGTTGGTTGCTCAAAGTGCAGAGTAAATCCACGATTTGATTTGTCCAGACACTGGAGTCTTTACTGATGATACAATGTTCTTTAATTTTCACTAAGCAACTGGACCCTAAAAGGGCAACTGGACCCCAAAAGAGTTAATGCAGGACACAATATACTCCCGGATAAGAAGTTGTATGCTGGCAACAAAATTTATTCTTAGCCACCATGCAGGAAGGAGCTGGCTGCTTCAACTTTCAACCTTTTCTGTACAAATTCACGCCATAATAGTATTTCTTTGTGTCATTAAAAAAACATAAAACTGGGTTATCTTTTGAACAGCCCAGTTGGGATGCATAGACCAAACTCAATCCTATGAGACATCCTGCCGCATGGGAATCGAATTGTCAGTTTTTAACAGCTCTTAACCAAATTTTCTACCAGGTGGCCTCCCCTGTAGGCGGACATACATCAAGCTAAATCATGTACATCTTGCTACATAAAATATTTCTGCCAAGCTTGATTGGAATCGAAGGGACATTTTGTTTAGTTAACTGCTTCGAAACCATGGTGAAGGTGGAGTAAAACACCTAACTCCCATGCCTCATCTTGCCACATGTATTACTTTTACAAAATTTGATAAGAATTGCATAATCATAGTCGTGATACAGGATCTCACTGTGTCCGTCAGAAAGAAAAAATCAAATGATTAAAATGTACTTTCCTAAACAAATTGTTCTTATTCGGCATTGTACATGGAAAATTAATACAAAAAATCAGCTGTTGCCTGGACATTGCTACAATCTTTTGCATGTTAATTATCAACGTGCTTGGTCGTCTTTAAATGTTTTTTTCCAAAAAATCAAAGAAGGACTCTAGAAAATGTTCTGGATAAAACGCTGATAGTTACAAGCTAGTCATACATCATCCAAGCTGAAGGAAGTTTGAAGATAATACGTTAATTAAATTTATTTTAAAGTTCTGATATGCACACCATAAATATTGTAAAATTTGCAATGGGGGCCATATTAGAGTGTGGAATGCAGTCCCATCCATCTTCTGAGCTGATTGAAGTTTGAAGACAATCAGTTTATTTATTTTAAAGTTAAACACACCATATATATTGTAAAATACGCAATGTCAGCCATAATAGTGTGAAATTGGTTGAATGCTATCCCTCTGTGTCCTGAGCTACAAGAAGTTACATTTTAAGTTTGAAGATAGCCAATGGATTTATTCTTGAGTTCTCATATTCACAACAAATACATAGGTGAATGTTGTGAAATACACAATGGAGGTTATATTGTGTAAAAAAGGATGGACAAACGAACAGTACTGTAGCATCTAAGTACCCCCTCCCACCATAAACGAGGTTGGGGGACAAAAAACTGGAAACCTATTCAGACTTAAACACTAGTTAGTAGTTACCTTCTGTAAGTGGACCTAAGCCAAACTCATCCTATGCGACTTATTGCCACATGGAACATTTACCAAGGAGTATTTCAAGTTTATGGACGGAAACCCAAAAGCGGACAGACGGGCAACCGCCGCAACCCTATACCATAATACATCTCGTCAAAGAATGGGGGGTACACAATCAAACCTCGATCAAAAAAAGTGTGCTTTTATTGACCTGCCGATCAGCCTTAAAGGGATTTCATTGATATAACAAGTTTGCACAAAGGCCCATTACATTTTACCAAATAAAAAGACTTTGACAGGACTCAAAAGAGGGTGCAAAGAGACTGGGTCTGGATTGAATTTACAGAGTTGGGCATCACTCACAAATCCTTTTTGAATGAGGGAATTAAAACATGTGACCATAAAAACAGTCGGAAATGACAAAGGTAAATATTTATAATTACTTGTTAGATATATTGCACATTTAACAAGTTGTTATTATCCCATTTATCCCCAACGTTTTCTAAAATAAGTTGGGGAAATAATATTTGGTTTTGAAGATGTTCAGAGACATTGATTGATTGATTGGTGTTTAACGCCGTGCTCAAGGGTATTTCACTTGTGACGGCCGAATTCCAACCGAAGAAGGCCACTTTAACACAACCAAAAAACATGAAGTCACTTAGTGTTATCTCTGTTGGAAAGATCATGTTCCTCCAGTGCTAAGTATGACGTCATGAATATGATTTGGAAACATACCACCCTAAGCCAGAGGGCTCGAAGACATTGAGGATGTTCATATATCCACATCTGATGGCCAGAGACCCGAGTTTCTTTCTCTACATTTATACAAAAATATATCTATAGGAAAGGTTTGGTCAAGAAGGTGCCTGAAATGTATGAAGTATTGTCATTTACAATAATTATACACATTAAATTTGACAGTTGTTAAGATTTGTAAAAGGTCCGGGTATATCTTCATTTAGAACAGCTCGAATCCATAAAATATATTTTCCATCTGATAAGACTAGTTCTTGGTTGCTGATTAGATATTTCATGTGTTCAATGTCACCTTCAACTTGTACCAAAACCTCATAATAAAACTGAGTAACAGGTAAATACTTTAAATTCCAAGGTTCTTTCCAGGTCACTAAGAGACTTATCTCCCCTGAATCTGATAAAGATGGCCGACATTGAACATCCCTAACTTTAGCTGGAAAGACTTTAAAAATTCCCTGGGAACTTGACCCAGCTTCTGTCCTGACTAAATTATTAGCATTTTTTCGTGTTTCTGCTATTAATGTTAAAACCTCACTTACAGTTACCATAGTATCCTGGTAAATCCTGAACAGCCATGAGGGGTCGCTGCAACATAAATGCTGCCGTACATTAGTTTCAGATAAAATCATTTTTTGTTTGTCTGAACTAAGATGTTCAATTCCACCGAACTCTGCGGTTCGATGCGGATGGGCAACATTTTTAGCGGAATACTTGTTTTCCCATGCAGCATAAACCAGGCCCATCCCTGGCAAATTAGAGAGTGTTTTGTAAGGTGTGTAGTTCTCAGCAGGAACACCAAAGGGAAATAACTCAATCACAAATGATCCAGGTTTTAAAAACATAATCAGCGACATCATTGCTCCGTGCATTCCAATCAGCCCAGTTGCCATGGAGACCAGGTGCAGAATATCTGCCAGAGGGTACAAATCCATGTTTAGAATAATCACTTTTAATTTTAATTTGTTTGCGATTTCTTGACTTAACTCTGCTTCATTTAGAATAAGGCGATTGTCCGTTCGACTTAAAAGAATCATAAAGTCGGTTTGAATGTTTCCACGATTATCACTGCTACCAGGAAGACGCTGAAGTAAAAAGTTTGCCGTCTTGTGAATCTGCGCGCCTGTGACCGTAAGACTGTGGACGGGCCCCTGAGGTCTGTGAAAACCATATTGGTACCAGACAGTTGATTTAGCTATACCAATGTAAATATTAGAGAAACACATCATGTCATTTAGCCTCAGTAAATCCTGTCTATATAAGAGCTGCTGAGATGAAAAACTTTGATAAACCTCCACATAATCACCGGGCTCCCAACCTTCCAGGAACAACACCTGTACGTCATAGTTACCTGAACCACGGACCAGGTGGGGGATCAACGTCAAGGTGTGGTGTAAAGGTAAGGCATCGTCATGTAACACATGCATTAAATTGTCTGGTTTAAAACGACTGAAGGCTAGCGTCAGATTGTGTGACCACCTCACACTGAATACAACTGAAGCACTAACCGGGAGTGAAGCGAAGGAAAAATAGTGAGCATTATGGTCAGCCACTGACGTCAAGTCCAGCACCGATTTAAAGACGTCGCTTTCTGGTAAATTCTCCACAACAGAATCTTCACTGCTAAAGAAAATAAATTCATCAGCTTTCGGGTGAAAACAGATGTTATGAAATAAACAGATCCTGTCGCCTGAATTGTTTCCATGGCACCAGACTGATGAAATAATTTCACCAGCTTGTTTGATAGCGTCTTTCACATCAGGGTTTGTTGCTGAATCAAGATTTTTTGTCAGAACCTTTTCATAGTTAACATGTTTGGTGTCGCTTGAGTTACCTCCCCTATTCCAATCCTCTCTCAGTATTTTCTGCAGCAGGATGGCAATGACAATCAGACAGACAGTATGGACAACATTATGCATTGTTAAATAAACACAATTATCTCCCTTTGGCTAGCTGGATCAAAACCTGTGGGAACCAAACAACAAAACAATAACTCTGTACACAATTTAAGATACATTAAAATATTCAATAATTGTAATTTATCATGAATTTAATTTAATTACAATTAATAAAATTATTTATTTTATATTTTTACAATTCGATTATTATCAGATCTAAAACCCTCCTTGCATAACTCTTCTGCCGTATTTCATTAATATAAAGTGTATCAATATAGAGTGCTTTGGGGGATGCAGAGGCATTAGTTTATGTATAGCTTTAGTTTGCTCCATAACAGAATACATCCTTGTTTTCACACTAAAAAAACCAATGTACCAAATCTCTACACTTATTACAGCTCTTAAACTTTTTTGATAATTGAAGCTGTAAGAGCCCTTCTAAACATCAAAATACATACTGTTAGAAAGTGCAATCATGCTATAAGCACTTTAAGCAGATTGGAGATTTTAAATACATGTTTATTGATGAGGAGATTCATTGTACATGAGGAAAATCAGGAAATATCTTCAAATTTCAGTTTCTATATATTTCCTTGCTGGAATCCACCCTGAAGTACATGTGTAAATCCAAAAAAGTAAAAAAAAAAAGATTGTGTACGAATACTCTTGAGATGTTGACAAGACATCCCCATTTTCCGCTGTTGGTGTCTTGTCCCATGTCTGTATGTGTTTAAATTATCATATTTGATACTTTACTGATACATGACAAATTCCCCAGATTTTAATTTAAGAAATTTGGTCATCTCAGTCTTTATATGGTGAGCCCAATTTCTAGGACTAAAAGTAGTGCCAGAAGTATCTCTCCTGCGATATTTAATTTTTTGTATATATTAATAGGACTGTATCTCTCCTACTCCTACGATATTTAATATTTTTTGATATTTATAGGACAATACTTAATAACTTTTTGTATTAATAGGACGGACCTATAAATATAAAAAAAAATATGAAATATCCTAGGAGAGCTACCTCTGGCACTAGGACTAAAAGTAGCTCTGCTGCAATATCAGCAGATTTAAGTTGCCTGCCTTGAGTTACATTGAGTTGCCTGCTAAAAAAAACATACGTATTCCCAGCTACGTACACTTGAACAGTTGAATACTTACTATAAATATGGAATACGCAATCAAGTGTTCTAATTATACTCTAAAGTCTTGACTATTTAGTGTTGAGTGATGGCAACTGAACTGCAGCATCGCACATGTTACATTTTAAACAGGAAGTTGACATCGGAAGAACGACGGCCAATGAAATCGCTTGGCGGGAAGATCGTGTACGTCAACTGTTTCGTTCTTAATTGACAACGCAACATACATTGACAGCTTGAAGTATAAAAGGGAAAAATATCCGTGGAGAAAAACATGTTCACGAAAACTTTATCAGAAGACTACTGATACATTCGATGCTATAAGTGAGAAAAATTATATATTTATTTAAAAAAATATATATATATTAATCTCCTTTTTTTATTAAATAATAGACTTCTTGCCTGTATCATCTGTGTGTCTTATAAATAAATATTACAAAGAAACCGAATGCATGTCTAGAAGTAAAAGGCTACGTGTATATAGGCAGTATTTACGAGGTAGCAGTGTTCCGTTAGACTTTCATTGCTGTTGTGCCTTAACGGCCAGTTTACGCCCACATGTATAAGGCTGGTCGATCGATCGATTCAGCTGACTAGTGACATCACACAATACAGACCGGCTGGGTAATTTATATAGCGACTCCCCCGATCCTGAATTCAAGGCGCAGAGCAGGTAGGAAAGAAACCAAGATGCCGGAGACAGCTAACACAGAGGCCGCTGCTGAACAACAACCGCCGGCCGCTACTGAGGCAACAGACATGGCAGAGGCAGCGCCACCAAAGAAGGAAATGCGGGCCGTTATTTTGTCGGGTTTTGGAGGTGTAAAGATGGTCAAATCACAGTCCATTCCTGAAGTAGCACCAGCAGAAGGCGAGGTGGCCATACGGGTAAAGTCCTGGTAAGACTTCCATCACGCTCCGCTATCATACGCCTACCATATTGTGCAATAATTCCTAATTTATCGCGATTTTATCTCGCTGGTGTCACTATTTGAATCATTCTTTTACTGATACTGGACGAGTATATGAATCTGCAGACTATTATAAGCATTGCATACATCAGTGTAAATATCCATATGCCTTATATTCCGATGTGCATATAATTCAATATTCTGCTATATATGTCAATGATTTTATACTGGTACCATTTCCGCTCCCGTTTTTAAATATTGTTTAACTGGGTGCATATATTATAGGCTCATAATTGTTTCCCTTTCAAGCCTTTTAAAATAAAATATTAATTGTAACTTTTGACATTTTTAAAACATGGAAAGGGAATTTTGTATTTGTATAAATATATTACATTTTCTTCTTCTCCAACATACATGTTGCCTACAATTCAATTGCAAGTCAGCTGACAATGTAGCCTTCATATATATAAAGTTCTTTTCAACACAATACATTGTAACATAATTAAGTCATACAATGTTGTTGTGTTCTAATGGTGACAAATTCATAGAGCCCTGGCATAGGTGATTAATGACCATGGCTGATTTGAATAATTTATTTCTCCTGAGCTGCTGCATAGTGTTATTGGGAATAGAATAATCAGTTACTTGCCATCAAGAATTGACTGATGTAATTAGAAAGCTCTGTTAAATGTACGGTTAACTTAGTGTTGTTTAAAGTTATGCTGAAATGACAAAAGCTGAAGGAAATCTTTAATTAGTATGGAACATGAGGTCTCAAATTATCAAGCATACTGCATAACTGCAATTTAGATCAAGTTTCACACTTATTTAAATATTACGGTCTAACCTGAAACACAGACGCTTGTATCTAGAGAATAATCGCCGAAAGAGAATAATCGCCGAAAACTCATTACACTAGCCCTCTACTGT
>JAVFBZ010137241.1:0-22376 GCA_032466195.1 Katharina tunicata
TCTGTTCCCCACCACGAACACAAGCTGTTCCCCACCTCGACCACAATCTGTTCCCCACCACGACCACAATCTGTTCCCCATCACGACCACAAGCTGTTCCCCACCTCGATCACAATCTGTTCCCCATGACGACCACTAGCTTTTCCTCACCACGACCACAAGCTATTCCCAAACACGACCACAAGCTGTTCCCCACCACGACCACAATTTATTTAGACTTCATCATCAACTTCGCAAATGTATAAACTTGTTTTGACAATCTGTCATCAAAATGGTGTACAGTCAAGAGATTCTTTAGAATGGTATAATGTGTCCAGCCAATATCATATTTCAGCCACAAGGATAGGGGAAGTTAACTCTGGAGGCCAGTTGTTCCACAGACCAGTTTCGAGTAATATAAAACAGAGAAACTCTTAATAAGGAAACCACGTTGATGTATATAACAGATTTATAGGCACAAGAAATACTTTGTGTGTGTGGGTTTAATGGATGATGACATAATAAATACTAAATAATATGATGTTCGGAGTTTTTGTTATTATTTTAAACCTGGAAATCAGCATTAATGGAATCTTATACATTATGAACTGTTAATAACTTTACAATTACTATACTGTTAGGTCCACATGGCTAGAATCTCTTTATGTCGGCTTTTTGCTTTTTTAATACAAATTTTAAAACTGTTTACCTGGATTTGTTTGCTTGTTTAACTGGAATTTTTACGCCGTATGTTTGAGGTCATTTCATTCACACGGCGGTATGCCAGCCAGATAGGTGAAGGCAATCCCTCTCGGGGACGACAAACAAGGGCTACACAGGGCGAAACACAGAGACTCAGTTTCCTGATGTCGTTAACCGAAGAGCCGCCAGCCTACAGGAAGTTCTAGCCATCCAATCGCCGGCTCAACCGGAATAGCTTCACACTTTCTTGAATTAGTGTCAATACATACAGATTTAATAACCCTTTCTAAAAGTGTTAAAACTCGAGGCTGAAAATGGTACTCAACGTGTTTTATCTGCCAATCGTCGTCTTAATAAGACTATTATCATGACACTATTAAGGTAGAGCGGGAGTTTGCAGCATTTTTGTGTACGAAACAGTAACTGGCTCAATTCAACGTGCTTGAAAATCTAGAAATGTGTTGGAAATATTGATCCAGAAAAACGCTTTATAAAAACTGAAAGAAAAGCGGAATTCGTCAAAGGTGTCAGTGGTGAGCGTTCCTGTGTAAAAACTGAGAGATGATGAGGGGAAAGTTTGGTAAATATGACTGTTATAACTCGACTACAACCGCCTAATGAGGGCCGTCAGTCTGTACCGATGACTTTACCTTCGTTGATAACATGCCGTAGCATGGTTTAACGCAATCCACAAACATAGACCAAAACAGTGGCGAGTTTTTTTTTGTAAAACTGCTCGGGTTTGGAGATCACTCAAGACAGACTGACAATAGCCCGTTCCTGATTGTCTCTTCATAGTGCAAGAATCCTAACCAACGTTTGCCATCTGTTGAAATCCCCTCTCACTCCTCCAACTGGAGAAATACAGTGGCCTGAAAACGAACCGAATTTCCTATACACGGTTGCTTCACAAATAAAGTCTATCTGCAAATACAAAATCTCTTCTCAAACACAAAGTATATATCATATCCCATATCCTATTTATATACGCTACAATACCAAATTTAAATAGGGTTAAGGCTTTGTTAATACTCTGACTAATTTAACCTTTTCAATTGGTTTGCCCAATCCACTGTTGACACCTTTGCAGTAAAACTGTTCTCTATCATTAAATATAACTATGTGTTGCCATAGTTCGCAGGACAGAAGCTGTTTGGTGGCATCCATTGGCATACATTAAAGACAAAGTGAAACATTTATCTTATTTGGATCGTCTTATAGGAGTATATGTTCGTTTAGAGCCAAATAGTTTCTTGTAAGATAATACCGTCTTTCATACCGTCGGCATGAAGTTTGGACAAAAGAAACCCTTCACGGTATAAACATCAAGTGCTCTGGGCCAAATAACTAGGTGTTGCTTGTGTACCCTTTAGAAAGGTCAACCAAACATATGCTGCCAAGAGATTAACAACTCTCACCTGACCAGTCTGAAAAAAATGATTGTTTTGGTAAAAATGTCACTTTAACAGTGGAAGATTGCTATCCGTGCCACCCGCTGAGTTGATGTCTAATAATGGCAACTTCCAACCTCTATCTTTGTTTCACTCGACAACACCACGAAAGCTCATCATGGCAGTTTAACAGACATAAACAGTTCTGATTTAAATCTTATAAAGTGATCTATACGTCGATAAAAATAATACAGTGCCGTAGGAAATAAATGTAAAAATAAGCCAATAATAGTTATGTTCAGTAAAGTATTGAACTGTACGTCATTTTAACTAACTCAGTTCTTGTCCTTGCCGTATGAGTGTTAACCTCAACAAGGATGTGTCTGTTAAGCGAGTAGGTGACCTCTGTGTCACTTTACCACATCGAGGACGTAATTATAATGTCAACAGTTATTGGATGCTCAAAGTTGTGCTAACTAAATGAGAGGAGTGAGCCGGTGTTAAACATTCTATTATCAACTACTTTAACTCTTCGCGGGATGTCTTAGTCCCACATCTGGCACGGTCATAAAGAGGTCGTCCTCCCTATTCATGGGAAACTGAGTTAGCATCCATCCCTATATATCCCTATAGCTAATCTATAGATGACAATGAACTCATACACTTAGATCAGACTTCGTTGTTGTTACGAGTGAATGCCTTCAAATGATAAAACAACAGCGATGTCATTACTTTTGCTTAGAGTAAATTTGTAAGGGTAAACTTACAGAATTAACACTGTGTCCGGCGCAATTAAGTTTGTTTAACAACGTGTATTACCTTTAACATCTTACACCATTCACACGATCAGAAAAATGAATGGTACATCCTAGATGGATAACTGAAAATGATACAATTTTTTTTATTATTTTGAAGAAATGCAGGAGAAGAAATATATCATTCTTTAAATCATTAGTCCAAATATATAGTCTTTGTCTGATTCCAACAAAGCGTGTAATGTATCGCTCTCTAGCTTGGGATGCTAGCATGGCAGACTATTAAAACTTTGAGGGTTTATGAAAGGGCGTACTTTGGAGTGTTTCTTGTCACACTATTTGGAGAGCTAATGGTGCATGAGAAGTCTCGCCACCTCTTACCCATCTGTCCGTTACAGTTTATGGGTATCTATTACAGGGCCAAGTCATAACCTGGAGGGATGTATCATCTCTGATATTCCACACTGCTACGCTAATGTAAATACTCTTAAAGTAGTCTCCATTTCCAGAAAAAAATCACCATAAATTTCACCAATACATGATAATTACGATTGTGTTGCATTGGATATATACATTTATATTTAAATGATATTCCACAGACTGTAGAAGACTTCCCTGTGAAATCGACTGGAGAGAGTTTTTAATTGTCTAGTACAATACTTAGGAAATTTACAGTTCCCAGTTCTAATTCATTTAATAAATATAATGCATTCCCAGATTGTCTATTGATGCGCATTGAAGAACTGCTCAATTACAGTTTCTTTTCGAATTATTTGGACACTGACATACAAATTTTCCTCCATGATGTCCTAGTTTCCTTCCTAAATGACTTTGAAACTTAAAGACGCTACATTCTTCATCTTGATGGTTTAGTAAGTTTCTATTATGCGGAGCTCGTTGGATTTATAGGTCTCCATTGCTCACTCGCACGGCTTGTACCATCCATCAAAATTAACACCCTAGCTGGATGGGGGAGGCGGAGGCTTGGACAAGGCCAGCATAAGTTTCTGTCTATGAGATGATCAAGCGGTGTTAGTGGAACATATATATCTAATTAAAGCATCTGTTCGCATGACAAACACAGAGAGCCCAGAGAGAGAGTTAAGTATTAAGAGCAAGAGCCAGCTACTTAAAATGACCAGTGTAATTTTTCATAAACGTTTACGCATAGCCTTTAACCAGAGTATCTATCTTTGGATTTCAGTTAAGTCTAACAAACACGTAAATATAAAGCATTAAAGTCACAGTTAGAGATGCTTCTAAAATGTGTATATATATTTTTAAAATTTGATCAAAAGACGATTTGAAAATAATATGCGTTTTATTAATATTTACGATACCGGTATAGTATTTGTATCCGTTGTATTTGTAAAACTTTTTACTATCAAATAACATGAAAAATAAAAAGTGCGACCAGAAGGCTCGGTCAAGCACTTTATCTTAGATTGCATCTCACAACTCCTAACCTATAGTCACCAATAAATCCGACTGATTCCAAGAGAGTTATAGAGCACTTGACCAAATGCAAGGGCGCCTTAAAGGTAAACGTAAGACAGACTCGGGGTTGTTGTGAAGCCAGAAATAAGAACCAAACCTAACTGATTGCCGTATGGGCTGTGGACGCTGCAAATAGGAAGGCTAGCCGACGTAGCTGAAAAAGTAAGAGCGGAGGTCGATCCCATGTTTTGTCTAAAACGACATATATGTTTGTTAATAGTGAAAAGGTCCCATGTGTACAGATTAGTTAATAACAATCGGAAAATAATACACAAATAATGTTTAAAGCAAGAAGATTTCCTATAGGAAACAGGTCATTGCGTTATTGGTATATTGTCCCATTATATTATTCACTTTTTGCTATATCCAAACATGTAAGAATCGTTATTGTATGATACGAACTATTAACCAAAACAGTCCAATAAACTATTTAACGAACACAAGATGTACACGATCCATCAAGCACAGTTTCTACGTTTAATCATGCCGAAGGAATGTAGTCGGTGTATTGGCAAAACTTGGCAGACTGACAGACTGTGTTAGACATAAATTTAAATGCTGTCGAAATTCCCTATTACCTTCGCCAAAAAATACAGCAAAAAAGAAATTTCGAATAGTTCCATAGTTGTAAGTCTCGATATTTGACTTTATATAAGTAATTGTCAGACGAGGTACAAAATACAAAATAGTGTGCTTTATAGAAAGATCATGTGATCTATGTAAGCCAATGGATGAACAAGAAACGGATAGTGACATCACAAAACAATATTTGCTATGACTAATAGATGCCATTGGATGAAATGCTGGACGAAGATGTCACGTGTTGTTCTATTCTATTTTTTTTCTTACTTGTGAATTTTAATTAAAATTGTATAGAATTCTGCAGAGATATTGCTTCGAAGCATCAGATTAGAGCTTGAAAGATATACTATACACAGAGTACAACTCGGCCACCCAAATTGCTCTGCCACAATTAAGAGATGCATATCGCCCATTTAACCCTCCACTGCCTTCTGAAACAGATATATTTTGAAACTGCGTGCGTGAAATTTCCAGTCAGAGTTTCAAAGAGAGAAATTTGGTTAGCTACTAGATATGTTCTTTACTCAGCTCACATGGGTTATTTAGTTAAGAAAATTAGGCGAGAAAATATAGCTTTTCCTCAACAATAAAAATACAGCAACAAACAGGTTGATTTATTAAGTCATTACATGGCTAGACATCGTACTCAACGTTTAAAAAACAAAACTGGCAATGATGTGGAAAGTTGTGAAAAATATCCAAACAACTTAACAAAAAGTTGAGAAAATTGGTAGTAGACTACGATTATTATTTTACTTGACAGTTCTAGCTGAGCTGACTCTGCGTGGTTGGAACAGATAATAAACAATGTCTGTCCATCATCCGTACATAAGTTAATGTATGTATCTGAAACTGACATAATACTTGCTCTTGAGTTAACGTATTGAAGGGAGTCAATTGTCCAGACAATAATGACGTAATTACGTCTCATATAACTCAGACACTAATCAATTGTGACTAAGGCCCGTATTTATACAAGTGTATCAGCTGTATATATGCGTTTAACTTCTCGGTTTGACGCTATCGATGCTAATATTTATCTTGTGTAACAGGAACTCCAATTAAACTTTGATAATGCGAATATATATGTAGGCTTATATATATGTTTTAATGTGGATATTTATGTAGCCTATATATATATTTGGATTAAGGATTTAGGCCGAAGTTGTTTTTCATGTGTAGGTATTTTAAACTACAGCGAATACTTATATAGGTTGTTGGATTGTATGATTCTGTATGGACGAGTCCGGCTTGGCGCCCGGGAAGCGACGAGCTTGTGAGTCTCTTTCCAGCGCTTGGGCGAGTCCATACAGAACCATTCAATCCAATAACCTATTTATTCTACAATTACTAATCTAACTTAAATAAGATTTAAAGTTGATTTCATACAACAAAAGCATTTTGATAATTAAATTTCTTCAGGTTCTTTCTTTTGTCATTAATGGATAAATTAATAACGTGACGCTTTTGGAACGCGCTGACGTCAAAACAAGTCCCTTTCTTTGTGACGTGCATGAAAAAAAGTGTGTTGCAACACAGAAATGACGTCACTGCGATGTGTGTGATACGTATAAAAGACCGGTGTCCAATATCACTGGATCATAAGTTTCGCGAAAATTAAAATGAATCTCAAAAAAACTCAAATGTATTTCGTGAAAATTCAATGAGGAAATAAGATAAATTAATTCTCACCGTAGTGAAAATATTTCCAGTGCTGGGAACTATTGTTACCGCTGTGGAAATTAATTTAGCGTGTTTTCACTTTCAATTTTCGCGAAAATCATTTTAGTTTTCTTGAAATACATTTTAGATTACGTGAAACTCATTTTAGTTTGCGCGAAACTTTCGTGTGTTTCAGTTTAAATTTTTGTATTCTCGGATATGATTTTTGCGAAACTTTTAAACTATTTTTTTGTTCAATATTTCAATTTTTAAATATTATTTTAAGAAACAACATTTCAGTTTTATAGATGTTATTCGGAACCACTACAAGATCCATGAGCTTTTACACGTGTATAACTACTGAATTCGATGGATATTACCTTTTACACGTGTATAACTACTGAATTCGATGGATATTACCTTTTACACGTGTATAACTACTGAATTCGATGGATGTTACCTTTTACACGTGTATAACTACTGAATTCGATGGATGTTACCTTTTACACGTGTATAACTACTAAATTCGATGGATGTTACCTTTTACAGGAAGAAAACATACATAAAACTGATATGAAATTGTATGATACTAACTAATATGGTGGAGACAAGTGGCATTTTCTTTCCCTACATTTATAAAAAATATATATATGTAACGAAAACGAGTAGGAATATAAGCCTCCAGTCGCTGTACGACTGGCAACTTGTACTCCACTTTATGTTGTCGAATTGTGGTTTTCTTGGAACTTCACAAAGTGTAACAGTGTCGATGCTTTTATGATGACTCCATATGCACATGGCATCTAATTGAAGTACAGCTGGCAGACTGACAGCAGCATAACAGCTGCCCGCCACAAAAACTCCACAGAACAAACGCTCAACGCTTAATTTACGGCTGTTGCGTAAAATGGCAAGCATTGCTCTCAAACTAAAGGCGTTTGTTGATTTAGCGTTTAAGCGAAGTTTACTAAACAACCTTTCGTTCTGCTCTACCAATTCTGCAAACATTAGAGACAGTTTTTTGTTGGTCATCAAACGCTCATCAAAGGGTTAATATTCTTGTAATATATTGTGAGGTATGTCTGGAGTGCCCTGTGTGTTGATGAAAGCTATTTGTTTTAGAGTACTAATATACACGTAATCCACAAATGTTCTTAGTTGTCTTAACCTTGATTTGATTTCTAATTATACTTGGAATGTATGATTATTTGCCTGACAAAATGGTTCTATTATATCGGTCTTTCCATTATTGAGCCCAAAGAGGAAGTTTTCGGCACGATTGTACAATAGTATTACCAAACAGTATTTAATGGTAGCTTCTCAGGAGAAGATCAGTTTAACCGTTTAGTACATACATCGCCTCGATAATGAGCCGGGTTACTGTATAGCGGTAACGAAACTTTAGAGAAGTTCTTTCTCTAAAGTTTCCCTAATCGTGGAAACAAAACTGTGCCAAAAACAGAATATCAAAGGTGAAATAAGAAACTCCAGAAAATTGCTCTGTGAACGACGGAATTCACAGCTGATAACATGCTATCAAATAATCAGTATAAATCGAAAGCAATTGTAGTTTCGAGTGACCGTGAACATTTCATAGAATAGCATATATAAAGAGAACTCCTTGAAGGCAGAACCCTGGCGATTGGCGCTCCAAATATAAACCTTAGAGCACTATTACTTGTCAGCGTGACAGATACGTATGGGCTATTTGAGTCAAATGGTACATTAAAGACACAGCTTTCGTTTAGCGGAACATTAATATAATTACACGTAAAGTAAATGTGTTTAGTATCTGTGGACATAATGAAACAGAATCATGTCATTACGTGTTTAGCCTGGCAGAAACATGTATCTAAAGTTGTAACACGCTCTTAGATAACAACAGCCCAACCCGTTCCTCAGGGGAATTATATCATTCTACAAAGCCTTTCATTCTCTGTGTAGCTTTATTCCGATGCTAATGGCGTGGAGGGTGATCTTTTAGAGAGAAATGGGACGCCTCTGAAGTGAGTCTATAGTTATGAGGTCCATCATGCGGAGGGAGGCCGCTGTCGAAACTTTGAAAACACATGAAGAATGTGCTGTATGGGGAACAATTTAGTCAGATGCCGAGCGTCTCTGGCATAGCTAAAGAGTGGACGAGCTTTACCTTTATTTTCTTGGTGATGTACATGGGGAAGATGAGGTGCCTGTTACATCTACCTAGATTTACAACCCCTCTTTGCTTCTCCCTGGCACACTTTAATGTAACACAGATACCTGCGAGTGATGATTTACTGCTGTCCATTAAAACTACTCTACTATTATATATACCTGACGTCGACAACAGACTCGCCCATAACAAGATTAGTGTATGCTTATTGGTTGAAAACTAGCTTTTTAACCAATTATATTTTCGTTTGCAAAAAATATACCATATCCCAATTGGAGTTTTTTGTAGGTATAAAATATCGCCATCTGCATATAACCGTCTCATTGAGATATTACCTTAGAATTTTCAGTAGTTCATACCACACAAGCCCTAAATATATAGTAATAAATTCCTGTAGTTAGCTTTCGACCAGTTTGATGACTGGACTTCATTAAACTGACGCTTATTAGAGGTAAAAAAGACGTCATTTAGATTTTTCCACAGTATAGTCAAAGAACCTGATAACTATCAGTAAGAAATTATTCTATTCTCCTAGTAGTTGACAGAAGCAGTGGGCGTTGAATCCTCGTATAATTGTGGACGAGGCCTTACGGATTATACAGATTCTACCTATCAACCAGATACGTTGTCTATCTCTGACTCTTGTTTGAAATTTGTTGTTAACATACATTTACAAGATAGTTGTTTGTAGTGCGGCTAATTTGCCATGTTTTGTTTGACTGATGAGGTTGATCTCTCCTTTTATAACAATTTCGATTATAACTAAAATTAAGCAAACAAGGTAACGATGGCAACAGACTTGAAGAACTAAGGAATGGGTCATATTAACCACTGTTGTTTACTCAGAAAAGCACAATGACGAACCAGCTGGAGCCTGATGGCTGCAGTATACAAGTCCTACACGGCATAGCGAATACCAACTAATATCATCATAAGAATGATTCAACTGAAGACATTTTATTGACGTACCTCAGCCTTCTTCGATAACCCCATCTGAACTTATTATTCAATGAGGAGTTTGTTTTGATGTTAATTTCATCTGACCTTAATATCACCATGCAGTCTTTACGCGCATAAGTTAAGATTTAACTTAATCGTTGTCTTAAACAGAAATAGGCTCGTATGCACAATGAAAGAAAAGCTGATTTGGGATCGTAACCTTGGTGACATTGGGGTATATACTGTTCTGTTTTAATCTGAGAAAAAAGAAGTATACTTGTGTACTAAGCACTCGTCAAATAGGTTGCTTTGTATTTGTCTGCTCTTGTTCTCGAAAACCGGAAAGAAACATTGCAAACTAACACCCTGCGATCTCCGCAGCCAACGGAAACGCTCCCTTTATTAGGTCTACAAATGAGATACAACCATATTATATACCGGGTACATTGAAGGGGACTCAGCAGACCAATCCCCGGTTTATCGGCGTGAACGCTCCAACAACTGATGCACGTGTGGTCCGAATTCAAAAACATTAGGCATATTAAAATCTATTCCTATACGACCATTCAACTGATCTTTCCACTGAGCGAGAAAGAAACAAACCCTCCTTTAATGAACGGCTTTAAACTGAATTCGTTTAACATGGTAAATTGGTAACCCTAGTATAATACACAAGTATAACACCAGCCTAATGTGAATTGCCCGTTTTTAATCATCAGACAGACTCGAGGTAATTTTCGTTACTCTATCAGCTAACGTAATTTGACCGTTGTAACCATGCATCACACAAAAAACAAGGGCTAAATATTGTAACTCTATCAGCTTAACGTTAATTGTCCATCATAACCATTACATAAACTCGAGTTTTAAAAATAAATACATTCAATAACAACACATAATCGGGCTAAGTATTGTACTCCAATGATACGCTAACTTTCTCTCAGACTTCAAGCTAAAACGTCATTGTTGAGATGAACATTTTTTTAATATTCGATACGGTAAATGCTATATTAGTTCAGGACGATTTACTCTTCTAAGCGCTTGATTGGTTGATTCTTTGATTGGTTTTTTGAATGATTGATTGATTGATTGACTGAATGGTTGATTGATTGATTGATTGATTGATAGATTGATTAGTTGGTTGGTTGGTTGATTAGTTGATTGTTTTGAATACTGCTGGGTTATTCGTTCTTTAGTTCTTACCTTTCATAGTAAAAACAGTTGTTCTGGTTACAAAAAAAATAAAGGTGAGATAAAAAAAATTGCCAATAAATCAACACTTTATCTTTATCTAAAAATTAATAATTCGATCATAGTGACGCCGGTAACAGTTATACGATTTGAAATAGGAGCTGCCGTGAATGACTTGAAATGACGTGGGTGAAATTGAATACCATTTTATTTGCAGCATTCGGCAATTATTGGACAGTCACGATTTCACTGGTTGTGTACTGTCTGTCCGGAGACAGTGAAGACATTTAATACTCAGCTAGGCAGTTCTAACAATGTCAATCAATCTTAACTGTTACAGGTAATACAAAATAAAACAGTTAGTGTTAATTGCATTATCGAGATATTGTCTAGATAAAGCCTAGCAGTTGTTCCTGTACGAGTTGTGTTAGATGGTGAATTATGTTACCCACTATCTCTGCAGTATCTTTAGCATCTACACAGCGAAGTATCACGCAGCGCTCTCTACGGCGGCTGCTTATAATACCACTGGCTATAGAATACCTATCAACCTACTCGCACGGTAAACAAGGCTATCACAAACACGTGGCCAATCTTTAAATATTTGTTAGTAATCTGGGTAAAAAACAAGATCTTGATATGAATCATGTAAGAAACAGAAATAATAAAAGAATCTACATATGTCCTTCATAGAGAGAAAGTCGCGGATCTAATCCTAATAATTTAATATCACACCATTTCAAATATCTTAGAGTTACATAATTGATAAAATGAGATAATATAAAATGATAACTTACTGAACAGGGAAATGTTAAAGAAACGGATGGATGTATTGTTGGAGAAGTCAGGCATTCTTCTCGGATCTCAAATAACCCCTATCCCCCAGGCACGGGAAATCCTTATTTTCAACAAGCCTTTGTAGTGGAGTAAGCTGTCTGACGTTAGGTCCTCGTCTGAGTGAGTACCGACTCTCCTAACTTCACTATTTATACTGGGCCTTGAGGAGCAGAGCGAACAGGGGCATGCTAGTCCTCTCTTGTAATCCCTCCACTCTTTTCTACTCATCATTTGCCCCATTCCCAGATAAAGCCTATCAGCATATGTTTTTATTTTGTAGAAGTTAAGTTTTGCGGAAGACAACAAATATAGCGTATCTTGACTGATGGGTTTTCCGATGAGACCTCTGTGCAGCTGGCCGACTGGTAACACTGAGGGACGGCTATATCTACCCCGTCATTATTACCCGATTGTTACGTGTATGATAATGAGGACTGTCAGGGTGTATTTCATAACAAATACAAATTGAACTAAAACGGAAGATATGGTTCACTTGATACGAGGTTAATTCAAACCACATTTTAAAGACGTGTTTTTAAAGTCAGAGAAGTCATTTATTGCTAACTTTCTCTTCTACGCTTCATTTCTAACTCTTGACATTGGAATGTTTCGCTGTTTTTTTCCAGTCCCTTGTATAGAAGACAAACTATGGTAATACGGGAAGACGCCAAGACGCCCCTTTTTAAAATGAAGAGTTTCTTTGCTTTCAGATAAACACATTAACGGTATTTACAACTCTTAACCAATATAGATGTATACTTGAATTCTGCACCACCACCAAACAATTAGTGTCATTTCTATCATGTTTTACCAAAATTAAAAACAAGTATCGCTCTTAACAGTGAGCTTCGTTTATTTGTCCTTAGATTCCTGCTTGCTGAAATGGTTCTGTTACCTGTATAAGCACCAGTCCAATAGACTTTGTGATATACTATATAGGTACAATATGTATAGTATATTATAATATGCAGTTAATGGTATGAATTAAGTTATTTTAGCGGCGAATCCATGCTTTGAACTTGGCTAAGCATCGTGACAAATGGATTCGCTGCTTGACAGTGTTGGTAGAAATTATGAACAAGTTGCACATCGATACTTGGAAGCTTTAGGCCAATAAGATTATATCATTTTTAATTTTTGTTGTAACTTTGATACTGTAAAAGACAACGTGGCGAGGATGACCTTTACTATAGCTTCCAGGCAAACAGGTTCTAAACCTGGACAACCCATGACGGTATATATTAGTCTCCTCTGGTGCGTTTATTGAACCCTGATTTAATGGTTCGACAGAGGGCTATGATATGATAGAGCTCAACAGGCGAAACGATTAAGAATTCCACTTCTTTCAACATTGCGATTGTAGGACGCCTTTGCGGTTTGACATCTATCTGGACGGTGGACGCAGGTTTGGACTCGAAAGTTCTGTCCACATGTTCAGGATCTACATGTACAACTGCTTATTTGAGGATAGGTGCGTCTGTCATGTCGAAAGGCTGGTCATTGGGTGTACCATGTAGCCTACATCGCACGATAGAACTTTACATTACAAAGTTGCATCTCAGTTTGCCCAGTGCAAAAAGAAGTCAAACGCCGCTGTGTCATACACGGCCTCCCCAGTGCAAAAAAGAAATCAAATCTTGGCACATCACACATACGTTGTCTTACTGATTTACTGGAACATTACATATTTTATTGCGTAGTAACTGCATGGTGATGTAGATGATTAGTGTGCTTCTGTAACATATCAGGGCGACCAACAGAGAGATGAGAATGTGCTGAGTGGATATCATCCCCTTATGAGAGAAACTCTTTACCCTTTTCTTCGCTAAAAACCTACGGCTGCTCGGGCTCTTTTTACCACTAACCGTCTCGCCAAGCAGCTACCTTGAGAAGTTACAAGCACGGTGACACGGTGCACTTACTGTGGTAAAACACGGGGTATCTCAAACTACGAGGAAACAACACTTTACAGTCCCACAAACAACTCAGCAATGCAGACTCAATAGACGCTCGCTCAAATCACCAATTTGCCAAATATTCCCTGTTAAATATCAACAGAGCTGAAATACTTAGCCAGCGGAACACACTTTAGAGCACATGTTTTATCTCAAACGTTCAACATAACACACTTTTACCATATCCTACTTGTTTCTTGTTTTTCTTCGTTTTTTCGTTACATGTCGTTAATTGCTTGTCGCTTCATCCTATCTTCTTCATACATTACCATCATTCCATTAGGCGTGTACAACAGGTGTGTTGAGTCCTTACACATCCTGGGGAAGACTACAAATAGTTCCGATACGATGAAATGACTTTTAGAGTGACCTAGTGTACATGGCTTCCATAGCTTCAGCTTCGACTTCAATCATGTGATAGGTTCTCCGAGAATAGTTCCCCTTTTCATTCCTTTGCCAATTGGCCGTGGAATTGAACATACATTTCAAAGTTATTACTAGGATTTAATTATTAAGCCTTGTAAGAGAATTCTGGCGTAGACAATGTAAGTTTAAGAACTCTGATGAAGATACGCAGTAACTCCTCACTAAAGTCATATTAAATTTGTAAACTTGCTGAGTCGGAGCAGAAAAGTCTTCTTTTGTTCATTTTGTTTTGTAAGGCTTGTCATTTTGATTGTTATAAGAAATAGAAAAAAACTGGGTTTTTTTTTTCAGTTTTAAGAAGAGCCCAATATGAGGACCATATGATTCTGTGCAGATTGACACAATTGTTATAGGAACAGAAAGATAGGTCACTGAGTTGAAAATACGAACCGCAACCAATAGTGCTACCTATACTTAATTAAATACTCAGACTCATCTATAATAAAATAACCCAAATTCTAGGAATCAGACAAACAAAGCCAATTTATGTACATTTGAACCCTCTTTTGCTGCCTTTCCATAGTTACGTAACACGGCCTGGTTAAGCGCTATACACACACATAAAAACAACTGAGAAGAAATGCTGACAAGATAAATGACGAGTGTTGTAAAATAACTTGGCAGCGAATCTTGAATTGTACTCAGGCGTTCCACTGATATCTTCACAGCTTTCCTTCGACTCACTACCCAGGTATACATAAATACATCACACTTAGCAACAATAACGCAATACGCTGACAGATATTCGGAAAAGACAGGCTTCGAAGGTATGCGGACATTTTGACACGCAGATCTTTCAGTATGATGACCACAAATATGCTGAAGATTTTTGACTTTAACAAAGGATGGTAATGTAAACTCAAAAAATGTTCCAAAGACAGGTGTGTTTATTGTTCTAGCGTCCCCTTCACTGAATTGGGCAGAAACAATTCTAACCTTATTCTTTTTGTCGTTTACCGTTAAAGTGGTCTTGCGAGTTATCTAACCGGTCCCATTTCCTGACAAGGCTAATATTGTTTACTTATGTGATATGTATTTTGCTTTATGTGATTTCATTCATATGACAGCGCACCTGCCAAATCGGTGAAAGACACTACACTGGTTCTCAGATGACACCAACATTGTAACATGATAAAGTACAATGAAAGACAAAGTGTGTAAATTTACAATGGAACAATCTACCTTTAATCGATTCCATGTGTCCGGTAGACAGCAATCACTGATCCCTCACCAACAAAAGACTGACAGATATCATTATCTGTGCCTAGACTCTTAAGTTCCTAGGAAGAGAACAGTTATAGGATTGTCCTCAATGCACAAGGCTACTTGGTAACATAATATCTCAAGGTAATATACAAGTTTCTATGTAGTTCTATACGTGGCAAATATTTTCACGATTTATCTTTCCTACAATTAATTTAAGATGATAACCACTGTTATTTTGAACATATATTTCATAGCCCTAAGCTTTCAATCGAGACCAAACGTTCACTGTCAGAGGTCTGATTGCGGCATGTGGGATATATACATGTAATGACGTCCCCAAGACGATTGTAAGACTGGACAATAAGATGGCCGAATGTTCAAATTATCGTTCAGGTCATTTTATTGATTCTTTTCTATTACAGTTTACGTCCAAACAAAGCCATAGTTTTCCTGTTCGTGTTCCTTAAATGAAGAGAAGTATTCTGACATGGCATTTTCGCTATCTGTGCCGTAGGCCTACAGTTATGTGCATATGTATTGAGTTAATATTGCCCTAGAGGCAGGACGGTTTTGGTTGTAGTCGTGTGGTCTCCCCCGGGGTTCTACCTTTCGCCAGCCCGATCACCCGTTGAAGGAACACCCTCTCCGACCACATGGGAGACCGCCCGGCAAATCGTTCTATCCTGATTCAACCTTCTCTACAATGTACCTGAACATCCTTTGAGATACACTCAATCTGGTCTCAAGCTGAAGAGAATTTGAGCGCGTGGGGCTTGCTCTGTAGCTCCGGGAGGGAGGGCTTTACACGTGGGCAGCAAGGGCTACTCAATGGTGCTTGCTCTGTAGCTCCGGGAGGAGGGAGGGCTTTACACGTGGGCAGCAAGGGCTACTCAAGGGTGCTGTATATGTTAAACAGAAAAGCAAGCCTATGGACACCTAAACCACACTATCTGTGTTCAAGGAAGTCAGAAGATATGTTGTTCCTTACATTGCTACATGTTGGACATCAAATGTATAAAATTTCCCCAACATGTTTTGGTATACATAGAGCTAAAGTAGATAAAAGGCTGAAAGTATTATTTATATCAGATAATGTATATATGGTGTATTGTTAGAACCGCTGTATCAAGCACAAACGGGAATCAAATTAGATACAAAGTTCTGTCTACCATACCATCACCCTATCCTATTACTTTATATATTCATAAGCCGTTCAAACGCTGTAGCAAGAATCTGGTGAACAGACTCAAGTATTTAGATATTTAATATTTACTGACGTCACTATAATTGCGATCTACTCAAGTTGTTCTTTTAAATGCATGTATAACCATTGTCTATTTTGTGACCCCACCATTACAGCGACTTTGTGCTGTTTTATTTTTCATTTTTAAACGCAAACTTTATCGTGCTCATCCGTAACTTATACATGTAGCGATGTTAATTGTGCATGGTAAATATTTTTAAGGGCATTGAATTGAAAATCCTTAGATTTTTCCAATTAATAGTTTTGTTGCGATAATTCACTTATCGATATCGATTAAATGAATTATCGATATCGATTAAAATTTGTCTCCCCATGCTAAATTGTCTGATAACTTTGCTAGCAGAAATTAGAATACATTTATCTTCTTGAAGAGGCATATACAAGTCGAGACACTTAGAATAACATAATATATTATGAATAAACATAAAGTTGACTATATCAGAAATATACCAGAAGTTGTTTATCCATAATATCACATGTTATTCTAGAATACATTTACACTTTTGGTCATGCTGTTTTAACGCTATTGTTGTACGGCGTCACGCGATGTTTGTGACGTAATAAAATTAACCCTGAGTTATCTATTGAACAACCCAGTCATAGGGACACTTCACAAAATATTGTATATCGGAGAAAATACTACGTCACGTTAAAGTATAGCCATTCAAATATCGTAATTTATTGTATTTCGCGATAATGGTCCCTGGTATTTATCTTCTCTAATTCTGAAGTAACAAGACTACAACGGTTTTGGGCATTACACATCCTCAAAAAGTATTTCTTCCATGGAATAAATTGAAATCATTGAAATAATTTTTCAGCAGAAGATAAGGGTTGTTACCGGAAACAACATATCTGAGACTCTGATTTGACTCTGAAGGGATCTTTTTATTTGAAGGTAAAAAATTTGTTTTTTTATTCTTCAGGTCTAGAATATAAGTAAATAGTATTTAACCTACCGATCTCCTGTAACGCTGTGGAATATAAGGGATGTAACATCCCTCTGGGTTGTGACTTCGTCCTGTTATACATATACCCATTAACTGTAACGGACAGATGGGTAAGAGATGACAAGTCTTCCAATTGAGTATAACCTCTCCAAACTGTGTGACAATTGTCTGTCTGAATGGCCCTTCACAAAGGATCAAAACTTTAATGGCCGGAAAACGAACCCCAAATATTTCACGTGGGACGGATCAAAATGAGTCTGAAAGTTTCATATTGTGTTTGAATCAGAATGTGTGAATCGCGTAGAATTGCTTAAAAAAATATCCTTGGTCCAACGGTTCAAGGAACCAAATCCATTTTGCATTTTTTCGTAAAGAACAAAACAATTAGAACTATAAAACAGACAAGATGGCAAATAGAAAGTGACGGATACTTGTGTGCTGCTGTAAGACTCTATACTTTTATATATACACTCTCATTATATAATGTAACTCTGTAAGGTGTTATTCTGGTACTTTACCGCTTTAAATAGTTTTAAGAGAAAGTAAATGCGTGAGTTTTTATACTTTTTATAGCACTTTCACAAAAACTCAAACAAACAACAGTTAAGCGTGATTTAAGTAATGCTTGGATTCTAACGGCTTCCCTAACGATGGTCGGCCTATTTATGACCGTGCCACATGCGGTAGAAAGACATCCGGCGAAGGGTTAAAGTAGTTGATACTAGACTATTTAACACTGGCTCTCTCTTCTCCTTTTCGTACAGCCTTCCCCATAAAATCGTTAACTGTTAATTGACAATATAATTGCGTCCTCGAGATGGTAGTGTTACACAGAGGTCGCTTAACAAACATATCTTATATACCGCTTTGCACTTTTACTAATAGGCAAAAAAACAGTATGAATTAAACAACGTAATTTACAATACTTCGGAGTGTGGGAAATATAATATTAATTGTTTAGAAATCTTGGTAAGTAGCCATAATAACGTGTTTTTACATATTAATGTCTAACCACACTTATGCTTGCGTGACAAATAACATATGAAATATTTGAATCAAAAGACGGTAAATTGCTGTTCTGAATGCCAGGATGAGTTTGCATACCGCTTCTCCCGAGTATTGAGAAGACAGCATACATGTATAGGAGATTCTCGTAACAGACTTCCATTCAGCTGGTGGCACGTATAGCAATCTATAGCCTTAAAGGGACATTTTTGTCGAAACAATCCATTCTTTTGCAGACTGGTCAGGAGAAAGTTGTTACCCCTTTCTATATATAGGACACATAAGCAACAACAAACTAAACGTGGCCCAGCCAGGTAGTTTATAAACGTGTCCTAAAGAGTTCCCTTTGACCAAACGCCATACCTCTGCTATAGACAAGACGATATTGTCTAACAAAAAACTGTAAACAAACAAATACTCCTGGAAAACACATGGATGCATGGTGATTCAATATTTCGGTTTATTTTAAAACTATGGATGCATGGTGATTCAATATTTCGGTTTATTTTAAAACTATTATTCTTGATAATGATTTTAAAAAAACCGAAATATGAAATCACCATGCATCCATTTGTTTCTTTTGTGCGAGTCTAAACTAAAAATGCACAAAGTTGTTTGTTATATATCTAAACTGATATATTTAAGTTAAATATAAGCTATTATTGGAACTCCGTATATTTTTGTGTAACACCTAATGTGTTACACATTAAAGGAATAGGTAGACCAATAAATCAAATCAAATAGCAAATGAAATGAATGAATTTATTAACCTGTCAGTATCCCTGTAATCAGGATTTGATAATAATCAGTTGATCCACAACAAGATACCTGGACAATATCAAAGCCGACCTTGAGCTTAAAAAATGCTCTGCTCGTTTCTAAATACAGGTGGTGTAGAGTTACCTGTTTGTCGAGCCTGGTGGATACCTTGGTAGAATAGTATTCAAGCAATTAGCTTTGTTAGCGGGAAACAATTGATCTATGTGTTCCATCTTCAGCCAGGCGCCGGCAGACAAATCCGCTGATATACAAATAGTTTATGTTTGACCAGAGACTTTGATCTATTTTACGGCAGTATAGTATTTTATGGGTTGGGGGCCGGGCGGGGAGGGGGTGGAGTTGGTGATCTCAACAGTAAAACAGGAATCTTTGGATAGGATCCCAGTCCTAAGAAGACTGCCACAAACTCACAATTGCCACTCTGTCTGGATTGATGAGAAACCTTACCGGTTTAGGGACACAATTCCCCACTATTTTGGTCAATGTTTTAGGGTTGTGTTAATCCATGTTACGGTAATTTTGGTTATTTGTGTATTAAAAGTCATTGGAACTGACCGGCGGCCATCAATATAGACGATTGCAGCCCAGATCTGTTAATAGTCAGTTGACCCAGAACAAACCGACCTTAAAATACCCAGAGAGTTCTAATTTAGAAAACTGTTGACTACACTTAATACAATTGGTCACCATTGGGCTGAGATTATTGGCGACCTTAGTAAGATTGAAACTAATTAGCATTGTTAACGGAGAGCCGCAGACCAAAAACTCTGTCATCTCTACCCAGATACCGACATAGGAATAATCTAAAATACTTTGTGTTTGAGAATAGATTTTGTATTTGCAGATTAACTTTATTTGTGAAGCAACCGTGTATAGGAAATTCGGTTCGTTTTCAGGCCACTGTATTTCTCCAGTTGGAGGAGTGAGAGGGGATTTCAACAGATGGCAAACGTTGGTTAGGATTCTTGCACTATGAAGAGACAATCAGGAACGGGCTATTGTCAGTCTGTCTTGAGTGATCTACAAACCCGAGCAGTTTTACAAAAAAAATTCCCCACTGTTTTGGTCTATGTTTGTGGATTGCGTTAAACCATGCTACGGTAATTTATGTTATCAGCGAAGGTAATGTCATCGGCACAGACTGACGGCCCTCATTAGACGGTTGTAGTCGAGTTATAACAGTCATATTTACCAAACTTTCCCCTCATCATCTCTCAGTTTTTACACAGGTACTCTCACCACTGACACCTTTAACAAATTCCGCTTTCTTTCAGTTATGTTAGTAATCTTAAGAAACTCTTCTTTAAATTTTTCCCAGATCAATTTCTCTAAATGTTTTGCCTGACATATTTTAGCTATATAGATATATTTCCAGGCACATAGAATTAGGTAATCGGGCAGTTTGCCTACTAATGCTAGTAACTGTATCATGGCGTACGCAAAAACACTCAACACAGTGCTGCAAATCTCATCCTCAGTCCACGTAAGCCCTGATTGCACTTTTCAGCTGGTTTTGTCAGTCGGACTTTCAGAACCGCGATAGTTTTACAAACTAGGCAGTAAGAATCGCTAAACACCTATGTAAGGGCTCCATGGTCCGTGTCCCTTTTGACAATTCATCTTACAGCTTTGGATTTAAAAAGCTGAACCGATATATAGCTCGACAAGGCTTCTTACTTCTAACTTCCGGAATAAACTTTGGAAAGCTGGTAGAATAAAACACCCTTTCCAGCTTTTCAGCCCACAATTCAAGCTAAAACCCTTTTCATCGCATCCAGAATCTCATCTCCAATCTACAGTAGTTTGACCTGTGGAAATCTGAAGACGTTTTTATTACATTGACGCTTCCAACTTCCAGCTTTAACTATTTTCTATCCAACTCACCCCATGATCAATCGCTATCACTACCAGAGTTGTCTCTCCTTACACTCACGTCTAATGTGTCAACGCCATTCTAAAATAGAGAATCAAATCAGTCTCCTACCGTCGAGTCTTTGACTCTAAGGTATTAACTGGCCATCTTGTTGTTCACCTAGAAAGAGTTAGCGAGTAAGTTAACATGTGATTAGATGGTACTGCTTCACGATTTTATCTATTTTTTTCTCCCTTTTACAGATTTCATATTGATTTGACCGTATAACAACTTTTTTTCTCTGTTTAATTTTAAGTAATTTGGTAGTAAAATTAAGACGATTCATTCGCCAGTGCACTTTTTTTGCGGAAACATTACTACAACAACAACAAGGATGGCCTGTCATTACATTAGTGCTAGTATTCTTCTCAATCTGGAGAAAGGTTCGAGCCTATTTTAGTATGGTGTCAACGCCTGAAAAAAGTCCCCAAACACTGATCACATGACTTGTTTCCAGTAAATCTATTGGTCTACCATTGAATTGCAACGCAGGTAAAATTTCCTTCCAATCCTTGGTACTACCAAATAGAAGATAAGCTTTCCACTGAAGTATATATGGTACACTGTTAGAATCGAAGTTTGTGCAACAAAAGACGAATGTTAGTGCAGAACAATTTGACATGTCACTAAGAGTGAATTTTTTAAAATTGAATTTATGCTGTACAAAAATTGGTTTATATCGTTGAAATACGCTTTTACAAGATTCTTGTAAAAACTTTTAAACGTTGACAGAGGTAAAAGAGACTGTAAGGAACGATATCCCTGGTAGAGATTGGATCGATTGACGTTTGCGTTTTGGTTGCGTTTTGCCAACAGTGGCGTCAGCTATGTGAGGTTTGGGGTTGTCTTGATGAAAACTCCATAACGTAAGAAGGAGAAGTCGAAGAAGTTGGTGAATGACCGAATTGCCACCAGATAACCCCCCACCAGCAGCAAGTCAGATGTTAGTTCTTTTAAAAACAACTCTGACGACGGGTGATATTTGTCTTTTCGGATTTTGCCAAATACCGTCTGAGTACTTTTCACGGATTCAATTTACAGAGCGGCTTAAGGAACATGTGACAAAGATCTTTCAATCACAAATATCGCATTGGTGTTAACTTTACATAAATAAACTGGCACAGGGATAGCGACTAATTAAAGCCGATAAATAATCTCATGTTCTAGATAAATTCTCAGAGACAAGTTTCT